>VDFB02249101.1:0-16708 GCA_007258455.2 Sequoia sempervirens
GGACGCAACCATGCTATTTATTTGACCTCAAAAGACTCCAAAATGTGTGATTTTCAAGATTATTCAAAAGTACCTACACCTTTCAATACAAAAAACACCAAAAACTTCCAAACAAAGAATGTTAATCAAGAGGGTTAGTAATTCACGTTGGGTTCACCAAATGTAACGCTGAAAATGAAAAGGCTTTGCACAATAGACAACAAAGAAGATTGGATTAGAAGCACACATGCATACAATACTAAAATCTAAAATGCAAATTCATTCGTTAAGCAACAAAGAACATGGGAAAGTAAGAACGTAATTAAAACTAGAACAATCTCACCAATTTTCAAACGTATTTCCATGATTCATCTCGATTGCCCTTCTCCATTTTGCTTGTGTAGTATAATTGCCCTCAGATTTTCAAGTTCGTGCAAGTATAGCCTAAGATGGTGATTAGCAAAATATCGAAGATTCAAGACAAAAGTTCTCTCCAAAGTTATAAAATTCGCGAGAGAGATTGGAATGAAGAATGACAAATCAATTTATAGAAAATTGATTATTGAGCAATGGTCAAGATTGAAAGATCAGCGGGCCGGTTGAGATTGGTGATTAGACATGCATTAGTGTACAGTAAGTGACATGGAGTGATTGAATTAGAAATGAATTAAAGGGTGAAATGAATGATTTAATCTTCAGTTCGACATTCGAAAACATAAGAAATATCTTTGCATGACAAAGATGAAGATTGATTAAAGCAACTCTCTGTTCGAATGCACGCACAACACTTAATCAATTAAATAAGAATATTTAATTAATACGCATGTACACGCAATTGAGTTAGAAGTGGATGATTGAATGGTTAGACGAAGAGATTACTCGAAGACGCCACTCAAACATTAAATCAATAGTTAACTGAACAATTAAAATAGATGTCGAGTTGAGTAAAAGTGAATACTTAGATAATTCACATAATTATCTAAAATATAGAAGAATGTGTTAAAATAGAATTAATGAATTAAATAATTCATTTAATTCAAGACTGCGATGTTGAAGAATAATTAAATAAATAAGATTTATTTAATTAAGTGTGAAAGGATTTAAATGAATGAATTAGTAAAGGAATTTGTTTGTTATAGTTGAAATATATGATAAAGATAAATTAAAATAATGAGTTTATTTGAATTTATTGGGATGAATAAGGTTAATTAGTAAAATAATTAAATAAAAAGTGTTTATTTAATTAATCTGATAGAAATAAAGAAAGTGAATTAATTAAATAATTGAGATTATTTAACTAATAGATGAATTAATGTTAAGATGAATAACTAAATAATTATTATTTATTTAATCATGACCTTGAATAATCTCTGAGTTGATAGAATATAAAGTCATGGGCTTAAACCGGTTGGGGTGTCTCTAGGTCTTATTTCTATTTTCCCTATATGTTGTATATCCCTATTAGTTGTGCCCATGTTTGTAATCTTCTCTATTGTTTATGAATTATTGTTTTTGTTGGTGTATAACTCCTAAAGTTTACACTAACTCAATCATAGTTAGGTGAATCATTCCAATGAGTTGTAGATAAGGGTCCTCTCCTCATTACGTGGATGAGTTGTCACTTAGGATGAGGGTCCTCTCCTATTCTCTTGCCATGTGTTCCTATTCTTTCTCTATGTAGTTGTTCATCCTCATACTATAAATTGAGGGTTTGAGCTCTCTATTTGTTGGGTCAACTAATACAATTTGATCTTGTTTATTATGCTTGCTTCTCATCTTCTAGATCCTCCAAACTCTAATATGGTATCAAATCTTTAGTTGGAGATAAGGCAAGCGAAGGTGAATGTTATTGTATTTTGTTGATGTCATTGTTGTGTGAAAACCAGTTGCAGGATGATGGTTAGGTGTTCCTAATTACTGAGCCACCGTTTAGAGTTGGCCTTCATTTTACCACAACAAAAGGGCTTTTTCATCTTCAACGCAACAGGAGGTTACTATTGTTTGAAGGCCTGAATCTAAGTAGCAACATGGTTGGCCCCAAATCCGAGCAGAACCGTGCCCTCCATTCACGTGAATTCGTTAGGCTATTTGCAGATTTGAATGTCGATTTGCAAGTTTGACCCACAAAGGGGAGGCTAGTAGGTGTTACTTGTGGCTGGAAGAAAGGTCGAAGGCATGAATGTGCCATTAAGGAGTGCTATTGAGTCTTCATGTTATTTTGTTGTTAGGCATGGTATTCAACATTCCCCAACAGCTCATGTAGTGGACGGTATTCAACCATTGGATGAAGACGTTTTGATTTAGCAAAGAAAGAGTGCTCTTTCTATTTCTATCGAGCATTTGGTGCAAACAATCTCATACACCCCCATCTCACATGGTGATTCACCCCACGGGAAGCTGAGGCGAATTGTTTGCTGCATTTAACTCCATCGTGGTGTGGGTAGGTGAAAGTGCATGGGTGGAAGGCAGGGAGATCGCTGGACCCTTGAGAGCAGCAACGCCTCTCATCAGGTGAGAAGGGAGGAATCTATGAGTAGAGAAATGACCATTTAGACCTAGACTCTGCCCCCCTCTCTTGCTTGGTCATTTCCAAATCTCCAATCATATCACATGTCTCTGATCAGTGTTTGGATCAGTCAAATCGTTACTGATTCGGCTTGGAAGGATCTCTTGATTGCAGTTTGCATTAGGAGATGATTCACTTGGGGAAGGTTGGCATGTACCTTAGAGAGGCATGATTCACACTAGCAGAAGCAATTTGAGAGGCGTGTGATTGGTCTATGAAAGGTCCGATTTGGCATACACTCATGCACCTTGTTGGTTGTGCAAGGGTGTAAATAAAGCCACGTTTTTCCTTCTAACCAGTGCAACAAATGGTCATCCTCTTGATCACGAGATTTGCAGCCTGGGTGACACAGTATTTGGAGGTTCAAAGTCCACACTGATCGCCTTGTCTATGTTTGCAATCCCGTCATGCTTTACAACCTTTCTCTATTTCAAAACCCGTCCACTCCAGCCATATACTAATTGACTGTCAATTTGCATTGACTAATCGAACCTTTGCTACCGCAGATTGATAATTTGTGACGAATATTGGCATGCTTTCTATTTCGAATTTGAGGCGGTAAGTAGCCAAAAGGCTGCGAATGTTGTGTGCAGGCCATTAATTTGTCTTAAGCGCATTTTGGAGGCCCTGATTACCTCTTTTTCATTGCTATGACTCTTTTTATTCCCTCTTATTTTGCTTATCTTGCATTTTTTTTTTGTTTCCTTTGATAGATTGCATTTAACACAATTTATGCAAATCTAATCAATTATCACTACAAACATTAATTGTTTGATCAATTGTGATAAAACATCAATTATCACTACAAACATTAATTGTTTGATCAATTGTGATAAAACATTAAAATTTAAGGGGGGAAATTATTAGAGATTCATGCACTAACTTATAAAGTGCCAAAACTAGGGGGACTCATCTAATCTAGAGGGGTTCTTAATGTGTTGATTTTCTATTGTCTTAAGGAATTAACCTGTTTGTAATCATGGGATATGAAACCCACTCTTCTATAATCAACCTAAAATTGGGAAATTATAAGTCTTGGTGTGAAGGAATCCTAAAACATCTCAGGTTCCATAATCTCATGCCATATCTGTATGGACTTATCCCTGAACCAGGTAAACAACCTTAGAAGGATAAATGGTTTAATAATCGTGATCATATTCATGGATTAATTAGTTTACATATTCCATATGACTCTTAGTATGTCATCATGGATATTGAATGTCCACATGCATTATGGATCAAAATTTGGGAAATACATGGAGACTCCAATGTTTCTCCATTCCTGCATGAGCCTACTATGATCACAACTCACATCCCACATTGTGATTCAGATAAAAAGCATCTAGTTGACATAGAGGAAATCATCATTCCTCCACCTCCTCCTATTGCTTCATCGAATTTCAAAGTCATTTCTTCGAGAGCTTCCAGCACTTATTTGCAGCAAGATATTTGTCTTCCTAGCATTGTTGATTGGGATGCATATCTACCCGACATTTCATGTATTTTTGTAGAGTCTCACATTGCTGACATGGAAGCACACATTGAGGACATCAGTCTTCTTTTTTATGACAACTTCAATGAAGTTGCATCAGCCTTGTCTTCTTCAAATATGATTGCTCTTCCCATGTCACATGTCAGCATTGGCTTGGAGATTCCTAAGCAACATTTGAAGACATCATGGGCACCCTCATCATCATTCTTGGATGAGCTTCAGCTCTATTCAAAATCATACATAAATCTTCTCACATGGGAAGATATACTGTATCTTTAGTTAGTTTCATTTCTTCCCAAGGGAAAAAACATTGTGGAGCGTTCTTGGATCTACATTTGCCTCTTTTGTCAACTTTCCAACCTTAATGTAGCAAGACATGTACTATAGGGGAGGGGGGGAGACGGTGGGGGCGGTCTCATAGACCTTCTATCATTTTCTCTCTTATTTAGGAAATCATATATTGTACTTAGTTAAAGAAGTAGTACTTCTTCACGTGTATAATTTTCATGCATCTTTTCTTTCTTTTGGGGGGTAGTTTTTTCCCACAGGGTTTTCTACTTTTCTCCACTTCATGAAAGATTACTTTTGTAAATGAGTATCTAAAATGGCGCATAGTCGGGACTCATTTTTTATAAACTCACCTAAGCTATGCTTAAGGGGGGGTGTAGGTGTATAACTCCTAAAGTTTACACTAACTCATTCATAGTTAGGTGACTCATTCCAATGAGTTGTAGATAAGGGTCCTCTCCTCATTATGTGGATGAGTTGTCACTTAGGATGAGGGTCCTCTCCTATTCTCTTGCCATGTGTTCATATTCTTTCTCTATGTATTTGCTCATCCTCATACTATAAATTGAGGGTTTGAGCTCTCTATTTGGTGGGTTAGCTAATAAAATTTGATCTTGTTCATTATGCTTGCTTCTCATCTTCTAGATCCTCCAAACTCTAATAGTTTCTTCCCCATATGTTGCATGTAGTTAAATATTATCCCTTACTTGCATGCCATCCTTATCTTCTATATTATATATTTAAATTCTTATGATTTCTCTTTTATCCATTTTGTGTCTACTACATGTCTTTTAATTTTCTTATTTATCTTAATATGTCCCTTTCACAAGTCCATTACTACCTTATGCGGTTGTTCAAAAATTGAAACTAAAAAAAAAATGAATTGGAACTTCCTACAGGTTGCCCCTATTTAAATACCTCTAGAAATAAGTATTTAAACTATATGATGTCATACTCTCCTATAGTTCTATTATTGATACCTCTACCACAATATGAAGAAAAGAATCAATTTGAATGTTGATGAATAACAATCCTTCAAAACTAATGAAATATACATCCTAGGAAGAGTTCAAGAAACTTTCTTTTGGACAGTTCAACAATTCCAAAAGAAAATTAGAAGCTAGTAAATAATCCTCGAGAAACTTGAAACCAAATGCAACAATCAAAATAAAAATGCATGAAAATGATAAAACAAACAAAATTATAAAAAATATTTGTAGGATTGCCTATGAACCTAGATGCTCTAGCATCACAAGGCTACCCCCTTTCTCTATCCCTTTATGTTTTTTATATAAAAAGGCTTCAATTACTTGTTGTTGTAGGTTATCTCTCAATCTCACATTAAGGGGATTTCCCTTCTTAATTCCTCCTAATAGTTAGTCAATGGAAATTTTGTTGATGATTCCTTCCCTGCCCTCATTGAAGAGGAGGATAATGTCAAATAGGAACTTCAATGACTATAAGTTTTTCAAAAATCCTTTATTTCAAGCATCCAATGGAAAAAGAGTCTCTACTATAGATAATCATTCCTTCCCAAATTGAGTTGGCTTGACTCATTTCAGTGGAAGTGTCCATTGATCATGGTAAAATTTGATGCTTCATGAGCATTCCTTTTTCTTTCTAGGCCCCTCCTTTCAACCTTTAGCAATTCATGCTCATGATAATTAAAAAGAAAGTCCACTATTAGACCACAAAGCCTCTTTCTTTGGCTGGAAAATTTTAAATCTATTCTAAAATTTTGGCCACCTTCTATGTTTATTATTTCTCTTGATGGGTCCCCTTCAAAGCTACTTATTTGAAGATATAGAGGTTTCTAAGAGATTTTCTTTAGGCTTCCAATGAAGTACATTAAGGCTTTTGTCGTTTGGTATAGGAATTATGTTGACTTCCTAATGAGGTTGGAGGCCTTGGTTTGATTTTCATTAATAGAAAAGGTATTGCCTTATTGACTAGAAATGGATCATTTAGGTTGCCCAAGGTAATGAAGCTAGGAAAATCCTTGTTCATCATTGCACTAGCGCTAGTACACCTTTAGGGTGTCAAACATGGAAAGGATTGGACTTAGGAACCCTTCTCACTATGAGGGAATGTGTTACCATTCAAGTAACCTTTGCCATCAAAAGCATATGGAAGGCTTGGGAAGCCATTAAACCCTAGCTCTGTTGGATAAGAGATAATTTTCATAATTTCTATCCATTAATCGTCAATCCAACTAGTTGTCTCTAATTCTCAATTCTTAGGGTAGGCCTCTAGCCAAGTTCCCTTGGATTCATGCTTTGAAGTTATTTAAATAAGGAATGTTAGTTTTACTTGATCTCACTCATTGAGCCACCAAGAATTTATTGTTTTGTACCAATTTCAAACTTATGTTCAAGCTTTCCAACTAGGACCAAGAAGTATTCCAAGTTGTTATTGATTATATTCCTCCCCAAGTGCTACATTAAATTGGGGTGTGATCTCTCAAGTCTTGGTGGAAATATTGGAATTGGTATCCAAACAAATCCTTTTGGAATTATAGGCCCTGCAAGGGCTACTCTTGGTTGTCTCCACATTTTCCTATGGTGGTTGATCTTAATCACTACTAATAGCTTCAATCCTCTCATGGAACATGGCACAAATGGTTCCAATGTATGTGGTTAGTTGTGTATGAACCCATGTTGGCTCATTTCATCTGGTTCCTTTTATATCAAAGCCTTTTGATGGGGACCTTCTCACTCATATGAGCATTCCCAGCCCTCATTGTCCATTATGTGCAAAAGTTGAGATAATAGCGAATCCCTTTTAGTTTTTCCCCTAAGCTCAAGAATCGTGGAATTGGATTCATAATATTTTAGATCTTTTCAGTGTACCCTTTTCCTTAGCACATGGTTTTACCAAGAGATTGGCTTTGTCTGTCGATCAAGTATACTTAGATCTAGCATGCTTTTAGGATGAAAATTATTTTCAACATATACAAGGATATGAAGGCTAGTTTATTTACTTATTCTATTGTTGGTACTCATTTTTCATGTACACTAAAGCTATCATATGTTCTAATGCTCTTATGCAAATTCAAGTGCAAGCTCATAAAGTTGCACTACAAGTTGTTCATCTTTAGGAGCTACTAGATCACTAGAGCAATGCCCATACATTGTAGCTAGGGAGCTACCTAACTTTACATCACAAAGAGGTTGTCATCGTGGGCATAGTCATTCAGCCAAACATGACAATGGTGACCGAGGCTCTCACTAATGTGCTCCCCCATATCAAAATTTTAGGGACTCTACTCCTCATGGAGGATGATCTCAACCCTCCCTGTAACCCTTTACTTCTACTATTGGGTGTGGAGGAGTTGGTTGGGTTGACACAGACAAGTTTCCTCATTTGCAACTTGCCATTTATCTGGGTTATGCTCAGCGACCGATCAAGGAGAATCCTAAAGAAGAAGGTGGCACTCTCATTGGTTGGGAGTCAATTTATGAGATTGCCTCTAGAGATGTGGAGGAAACCTAATGATCAAAATCCAACTTCTACTGACATTCTATTAACTACCTAATGTTCTATAGACTTTGCTCTTGATTTTTATTTATCTTTGTTTAAGACTTGATCTTATTTGACTTTATAGGTGTGTCTTTTTACCATTTTTTTTAATATTATACTAATTTTAATATTATTAATATAATATTTAATAAGAATATAATATATATATGAATGATATTGCATTAATCTCTACCAACAATCTATTTATCTGTTCCATACTCTTCACTAAGACGACGCCTATAGATACAATAAGAAAAAAGACTCCATTTACACGTCGTAGCTATGGAATAATGTGAAAGGAAGTTTGGTGAAAGGTTGTCCTGACTAGTTCGAGGCTTTGAGGCTGCTCTGTCACACAAAAACTTAAGGAAAAAAGTGGCACGCATGGCAAACTCCCTTCCTTCAATGCTGTGTCTCCTACTCTTCTTCGTCGACGGTGTAGATATTGCGGGAAGTGTTAGTTTTGATTTTCCTCCCCAAACGGATATCAGATTTTACAGGGACGCTAGCTTTGAGCAGGGTTCTCAGGACGCCATTGTGCTCACCAGAAACCTTACTCACCGTCATCCAGAAAGCTACGGCTTGGCGGCTTACGACAAACCAATTCCTATCTGGAACAATTTTTCAAGCGCTGTCGCCAATTTCACTACACATTTTCAGTTCGTCATTGGCAAAGAGAGTAACAGTTCGGCAGGCGGCGGCCTCGCTTTTTTCTTGGCGCCCTTTGAGTTTCAACCGCCCGCGAAATCCTCTGGCATGTGGCTTGGCCTTTTTAATGGCACCACGGATAAACTACCATCCAATCAGATAGTTGCTGTAGAGTTCGACACATACAAGGACCATTTCGATCTGGACGACAACCATGTTGGAATTGATGTCAATAGCATTGTCTCCGTCACCAAAATTCCGTTGACCGGAAATTCAGTAAATCCATCTGAAAATCAGAGTCTCAAGAACGGCGCGTATTGGGACGCGTGGGTGGAATACAATGGCGGAACGAATCGGCTTGAGGTGTTTCTCTTATCTAACCCCTCTGGTAACAGCAATAGTATCTCCAAACCAGAAACCGCCATTTTGGGGTTTAGCATAAATCTGCGTGAGATTCTTCCGCAGAACGTCAAGGTGGGGTTTTCCTCTTCCACCCGATCGTCGCAGTATGCAACCTCTGAGAGCCACAAAGTCTACGCTTGGAATTTTACTTCTTCGGAAATTCCCTGCTCAAGCTCAGGGCAATATGTTACCAGATCAAGTACAGCAAAACCCATTTTTATAGCTGTCTCTGTCTGCTTATTTGTCGTCTGCGGGCTTATCTTTGTTTTGTGGTACTGCTATTTCAACACCAGGAAAAACAAGCGCCCTCGGGGAAGTCATGAGGATTTGGAGGAACAGTTTGCTCAGCGTCCGCGCAGCTTCTCCTACGCTGAGCTCAGCTTCGCTACTGATAGCTTCAGTGAAAACCTAAAGCTAGGAGAAGGCGGCTTCGGAAGCGTCTACAGAGGTATTTTGCCCGGCACAAATGAGGCAGTGGCAGTGAAAAGAATATCCCAAAGATCTAAACAGGGCAAAAAGGAATATGTTTCTGAGGTTACAATCATCAGCAGGCTGAGGCACCGTAACCTGGTGCAGCTCTTGGGATGGTGCCACGAAAAAAACAAGTTGCTTCTGGTTTATGAATTCCTGCCAAACGGAAGCCTGGACAAGCATTTATTCGATGAGGAGAAGGAGCCTCTGGATTGGGACCAACGGTACAGAGTCTGTTGTGACATAGCGTCTGCTCTTGTTTATCTTCACAACGAGTTGGACAAGTGCGTTGTACACAGAGATGTGAAGGCCAGTAACGTGATATTGGATTCTAATCTCAATGCCAAGCTGGGAGATTTTGGTCTGGCAAGAATGGTGGAACACGATGGCCCTGTTTCTCACACAACATCGGTTGCAGGGACTATAGGGTATTTACCGCCAGAATGTGCAGTGAGGAGAAGAACAAGTCCAGAATCGGACGTCTTCAGCTTTGGCGTCATGGCTTTGGAAATTGCCTGCGGAAGGCGGCCTATCGACTTGAGGTTATCCGAACACAATTGCAGAGTGGTAGAATGGGTTTGGGATTTGTTTATACAGGGAAAGCTTCTAGATGCGGCCGATGAAAGGCTTGGTGGAAACTTCAATGAAGAGGAAATGCAGCGGCTCATGGTGGTTGGATTGTTGTGTTGTCAGCAGGAACCGAAAGCAAGACCCGAAATGAGATATGTGATGAAAATTTTAAGATTCGAAGTTGAATTGCCCTCTGTCCCTTTGAGCTTGTACAACACAAGTTAAACTTTCTCTCGTCTATTGAGCCCTGTGGTGATAGGTGTTGTGTCTGTATCATCCAGCTCCAGTCGAAATACGTCCAGGTTTTTATGATAATTGAAGAAAGATTGGTTTGAATAATTGAAAAAACAATAGCTTTAGTATGAATAGCTGATAAGATAGTTCTTTTAAATTTGTATTAAATTTATCTGCTGTCGTCTTCTTTACTTGTAACTGCTCCCCATTGTCACAACGAAGAAAGCTGGGAAAAAGACATCAATAAAGAAGAAAGTTGTTAATTCGAGAATTGGCGAATTCTAGATTTCAGAATTGTTCATACTTACCTAGCCTTCAAAAACATTGGATCCCAGTTGTTATAGAGGATTATTTTATTATACAAACATTTTTCTCTGAAGTTTTATTTCTGTGTATGATCTTGGATTTGTAATTTGAATTTTCATTGTAAGATCTTCAGGTTAGTCAGGTTAGTCAGTAATGGTATAGTGTGATGGTTAAATTGTGATATCGCAGATTAGTCAGTAATGGTATAGTGTGATGGTTAAATTGTGATATCGTGGTTCTTACTTTCAAATGTCAATTTTCTATCTAAATGTCATTGTTGAACATTCATGTTGCAGATGAGCTCCCCTACAGTAATCTTAGTAATTTATACCCTCGGATCAAAAACATTTGCCTTCAATTATTTTAAAATTGATCTGCAGGCTAGGTTAATTGGGAATGAGATTTTGTATTTTAAGTTTTGAAGTTTCTTTTCCAGTTTTGACATAGATGTTACAACTTAGAGGTATTTTATTGACAAATCCATACAGAATTTATGCCTGGTTTTGTTGCTACATATCAATCAATTTTATCCAGAAACAAATCTTAAACATAAGGCTAAGCCATGGAAACCCTTTTGGTTTGCAAAGTATAAAAGATTGGCATTACGCCTTGCATACCTCGTAAATTGATTCTTTTGCAGTCTCTTGTTAGTTTTAGTCATGTTATGATTTCTATTGCGTGAATGCTTCTGCCTATGAAACTTTGTATTGCAGGTTTGAGTTGACTGGTATTTTTGTTAATAAAACCGTTAACCTGTGGGAAATCTGCCGAGAAGCAATACATTAATCACCAAAGCTGCCTGAAAAGTGTAAATGCATTAAAGTCGAGACTTCTGAAATGAGTCAAGATTTTGGCATGACTGAACCATGCCCCTTTTTATGCATATGTCAAAGTCTTTATTCTAAGGACTTTAGATTTTAGGTAATATGTGTGATTACAGATCTGTTTTAGCAATAAAGAGGGGTGTGTTAAAATCATGATTTTGTGAGTTTTAGATTTTTATTAGTTCTTATATTAATGTATTTGTTAGATGTAATTTTGTTTGGTTATTTAGTTAATTATTATATAAAAACTTAAAATTTTGAGTAATAATATTATGATTTTTAATTAATTTTTTTATATAATAATTTAAAAAATATCATTTATCTAGTTGACATAAGTTTTTCATAATTTATGTTGAATAATAAAGATTGTTTATAGATTTTTTATGTATACTTTCAGATAAAATAATACACAATGAATATAAATGCAATATTTATTGTTGTTTATCTATTTTTCTATATTGTAAACAATCAAGGATGAAATTCTTTCTTCTTTACTTTTGCTTTTTAAAGTAGAAATTTTTTCAACTCTATTAATAATTTTTATAAATGCATGGTCCTTGACCTCACATAAAGTGGAGATTCAACTCTATCAATAATAATGCTTGGTTATTTTTTCAACTCTGTCAATAATAATGTTTGGTTATTTTTTCATTTCTATTAATAATCATTATAAATGTATTAGCCTTGAGCTAGCAATAAAGTGGAAATTCAAATCTATCATTAATAATGTTTGGTTATTTTTTCAACTCTATAATAATCATTGTCAATGCATGTCTTTTGAGCTAACAATAAAGTGGAGATTCAACACTATCAATAATAGTATTTGGTTATTTTTTCAACTCTATTAATAATCCTTATATATGCATGTACCTTGAGTTGACAATAACACTCAAATCAGACTCTTAAATCAAATCTAGTTTATAAATTTTGAATAGATCACGCAAGCCAACTTTGCTTGTTACATAGTGACAGAAATTAGTGTCATACATCTCATCTCATTAGATCATTCTTGAGTTGTTAATAACAATTAAGTCAAACTCTTAATCCAATCAAATCTAGGAATACATCTATTGTAAATCAAAAGCCTTATCAAAATGTATCTTTTATACTAAAACTAGACATATATTATAAATTATCAAGGAAATTTTGATATAATTTTTATTCAAGTTTGATTTCTACCTAGTAAATTTTTTATTTGCATGTCTTTCTTCATTAGGTAATTCTCATTGTTATTGCCTTCAAAAAAACATTAACTCCCTTCTTTTAAGTGCTAACAACTTATTATTTTAATAGTTGAGAAATATGATTTTCCCCAGGACATTGTTTAATTCTTTTATCTTCTTGGATAATCGGATATACTAAAAGAGGTTTATACTACATTAAAAATACATTGTTGTTGCTAATGTATGTTGTATTAGTTTTCATCAAATAGTTTGTTGAAATACTGATCTATTGTGATGTGCTAAAAACTATGTACTTTTTGCACAATATACACATTATAATATAAGAAGGATGGAAGCACCAATGAAAAATATCCCACCAAATATTCTCTTCATTTTTATCACCTATAAAAAAAGATCAAACATATCCTTGACTCCAAAGTCATATCTAAGAGTACTCTTTGATGTCTTATAGTGATTTCCTTTTTAATTTTGATTGTTAATGCAAGAGCAAATTATTTTTTCTTGAAAATTTGATTTATTTAGTTATAAAAGTTATAATGAAACAAGCAAATGGATTATAGAAAATTTTCTCTATAATTTCTAATAACAATTCAAAGTTGAAGCTATTATTACAATATCCTAATGAAATGATGGTTAAAAACTCTCTATCCCAATATGATTTTTTGAAAGCTACCATCACCTCTATGCACTAGATGATAAGTAGTGCATGCTCATCATCCAAAGGTCTCTTCATCTAAACATGTAAATAAATGGATTATATTTCTAGATGTATCCTTACCAATCATAGACTACTTTTTTTATGATTCCTTAAGAAGATATTTAATTCTATGATTTATATGACTTGATCTTACCTTATGACGAATCTCAACATACAAATGCATACACTTTTATGTGAGCAATTTCATTTCAACATTAATAGACTATTGTTTTTATGAATTCTTAAGGAGATCATTGTAGACTTTCACTCTATGGGCATCTAATTTGGATGCATGTTAAAATTTATTTTCTAAAATGAGATAAAAAAAATTCATGTATACTTTGCTCCAATTTTTTCTCTAGCTTAAGAATATAGTAGCTCTAAGACTTTGATATTTTAAGATCTAATTTAACACATTATGAATAGATTGAAGTTGTTGTTGTTGGTAGATTGGTATTGGTTCATCATTTTTTGTTTTAACTTCTACTTTCATAGGATTTCTTCTTTTTATTGCAAACTCTACCCACTTTATCTCATTAACATCATTAGCAACACAACACATTTTTTGCAAATTATTGAGGTAATTCATTTTATATGGTTTCAATAACTGTTTGTTTTGGGAATCTATGTCTGATTGGATCACTTTTTATAATGTTGTGTTCATGAACTAAAATATATATTTTTGTTATATGCTAAATGAAGGTATTGAATATTTTGTTTTATCTATGGTTGTTCTCATATATTCAATTAATGTAATACCTAGAACTAAATCCATATTTATTTTTTCACTTAAAGATACCTTTACTATGAGATGAATTGTATGTTTATTTCATGGTTCTAATTTTTTGTTTACTTTAGTTTCCTTTCTCTTGAGGTTATTTTTGTGAAAATTATCCCAATTTATCTGATTTGGGGGTTTGGGGAGTTTTTGCTTGATTTTACTAGAGGAATTCAAAAATATTTTCTTAGTTGTGTAGTAATGTTTTTATTTTTCTCTCATAGAATAAATTTTTTGTTTGGATAAAATTAACAAGTTTTTCTATTGATTATTCTATTTTTCTTTGGATAAATTATATTGATAATTTCTACAATTGGGATGGTTAACCTATTCTAACTCATAAATTATGAGCTACAATAGTGTATTAAAATTTGGAGTTTATATTTTTTCTATATCATTGTTTATCCAAAGAAGTTGGTCAATTAATTGGTGTATATAAAACAAAAAAGTATACTTTCATAAATGGTATATGCCACCACAAAAAAAAATATAAAATGAAATAAAATCTCATAATATTCCAATCATGGAAGATGCTAGGCATAATTTTTTTAATATGTCAATTATGGCTACTTAACTTTTTAACTAATTTAAATTATCCACATAATATTATCAGAGAGAGATTTTGGAATGTGGGAGAATATAGGGTCACATGTTTCCTTAGCTATGAAAAATTGAAATATATTAAGAAAATTAGAACAAATATAAAGCACAAATTTGTGAGTATAATGGACCCCAACAATGAAAAATTATATTTATTCTTACTACTATTCAATGTACAATATACTACACTTAATTATTACATAATGATAAGAATATTATATTATCAAGTATAATATTTTTTGGTCATTCATATTATATATGTGTGTGTGTGTGTATGTATGTATGTATGTATGTATGTATGTATGTATTTATGTATGTATGTATGTATGTATGTATGTATGTATGTATGTATGTATGTATGTATGTCTGTATATGTGTGTGTGTGTATATATATTAATTATGTTAGGTGAGACAATTCCTCCCCAAAGCTAGTGCCTTTGCCTGGTCTGCTTTGCATAAAAGAAATTTTCTTGGAGACCATCTAAAATTAATTAGAATTATTTCCCCCCTATTTACCTCTTTATTTTTTGGATGAATAAAACAAATGATCACTTACTAGGTAAAATCATAAACCTGTGTCACACT
Organism: Sequoia sempervirens; assembly: GCA_007258455.2. Classification (NCBI taxonomy): domain Eukaryota; kingdom Viridiplantae; phylum Streptophyta; class Pinopsida; order Cupressales; family Cupressaceae; genus Sequoia; species Sequoia sempervirens. The sequence continues at coordinate 15,144 of VDFB02249101.1, forward strand.
TTCAAACAATAAAATAGTTTGAGAAAAATAGTTTCATCTGAAAAAACATGGCCTATACGTGGCATATAGAGTTTTGGGTGAAACTATAAAATTTAAATTTTTCCCTTTGTCGCTTTAAAATGTGACTCAATTTGCATGTAATTTTTTTATTGAAGGGGTTTCAAGTGAAAGGGTTTAGGTGTGTATAGGAGTGAATTTTCACCCCTTAAGAAAAATCCCCTTTCGCATACCCTCATCTTAGAAAATCAAATTCGAAGGTGAAGTTCCTCATCACCCACCTACCTTCTATCCACTTGGAATTTGTCTTGTGTTTTAGTAAGAGAATATTTTTTGGAGATACAAGTGTGGCATGTGGACATCTGCGCGGTGTTTTGTTGTCCCTAACAAATTATCGCGTCTGAAGTTGGAAAAATAATTACACACCTAATTGGGGTTGAATTATAATGTCCATCTTTGACCAACTAGCTCAAAAATGGCTTATTCCTTCTCATCCCACCATCAAAAACATTCTTCATTCAATCACTTCATCTCTTTTCACATCCTCTTAGCAGTTCATTCACTTCTTCACACTCTCAAGTAGCATTCTAGCATTTCATTGTGAGCATTGTAGCAGCATTGATACTCCATCAACTCCACATCACAAGTGTGAGGCAGTCATAGAATTTGAGGGCTTGGAGTCTTGTGATACCTCCCTTCATCGCTACTATGACTATGGTGACTTTGTCAAGTCCATACCTTGCATTCTCCCTTCATTGGCTAGTGAGCCTCTAGGTGGAGGTGGTAATGCTTTTCTCCTCTCCTTTGTGATTTGATAGAGTATTACAATATTTTTTTGTAGTGTTCAACAATCTTTCTTTCTACTTTCTTTATCGCATATTCTACTATGTTTCTTTCTGGCTATTCATGGAGGTCGAAAAACCAAAATAGGGGTCTAACTGAGGCAAGCCCCTATACAGCCCTAACAATTTTTCCCTTCTTACTTGTGTGTAGGTGGGCATGTGCGTGGAGCTAGTTGACAAACTGGGACTTTTGTGAGATAATCTTCATCACTCTAGCTTTTATTTACTTGCTTTATCATCTTTGTCTTTACTTTTTGTACCTTATTACTTTGTTTATTTCATTAAGATTAGTCAGCTAGGTAGTTTTAGTAGGTTTCTATTGTTCTTTATTGCAACTTTCACTTTTTGTTCACACGGACACTAGCGTGCCAGAGAGACACCAACACGCCATGCTATCATCCCAAAACCACACTATCATCCTTGGATAGAGAGTTGTCTGAGGTGCAGTATTGACTCCAAAAACCAACTCACTTAGCCCAAACCTGAACTTCGGGTCTATAGAGTGACAGAAGCATGTCACGGTGTTCTTCATTCTTGATCCTCATCCCTTTAGAGTAAGGTAAGTTAGGGCAGCCCTCTACTCTCGGCTCTCCATGACTTGAAGCCTTGACGTGGTTGGTCCCCCTCTCTTACAAGGTGAAAACCCTTTCACCCAAAACTATCTATGCGGCATCCTTGTTGGCAATCACCTCATATTTTTCATAAATTTCTTAAACTTTCCACTTG
>VDFB02249102.1:0-13371 GCA_007258455.2 Sequoia sempervirens
GGAAGGAAATCTTTAGGTCCTCTTCTATGGGAACTCTATTGAATTCAGAGCCATACATTTTTGCATAAGATCATGAATTTTTCTTCTATTGTGTGATAAAACCAAAATTGTTTTCAATTTTTTATTTGGATACAATATTTCATTTATTGATTCTTACAATTTGTGCGGCTAATTTCATATAACCACTAAAGCCAAGTTTGTGTTGCCCATGTTTTTCTAGTCTTGCCTTTGTTTCCTTCGATGTGTCAGGCAGCCTATGAAAAGTTTGAAATACGTTAGATTATGTAAAAAGAAAGAGTAATCAGTATATAATTACATTGTTGATAGTATCGCATACCTTCCTTGGCCCGGTGGTGTCTTTCCTTTTTTTCTTTTCAGCCTTATCCTTTCCATCCAACACCAGGTCCTTCCACTCCCTCTCTAGAATCATGGGGGGACGCTTGTACTTTTTTTTCTTCTCTAAATGTGACCTATATTGGTCCCTCACATAGTTTAGATAGGTACCAGTTTTCTTAAGGAACTTGGTTCGGTTGAATGTTTTATCATTGAATATCACAACTAAATGGTTAATGAGCTCATCTTTTAAATCTTGATTTTGGGCATTCCACCATGTACATATGGTGGGCCCGAAGAACTCCAATGTAATATCACTTAGATGTTTATAAAAAACATCATTTCCTACAAAATGATCATGGGATCATTAGTCTAAAAAGAGCAATCAATAAGTAAATTTCAATTGGATTATATATAATAATAATTAAAACATTTTAAAGTACCTGGGACCTTCTCTATCTTTATGGGAACGAAATTCTTGGTCACCACAAATGTGACCAGAAATGTTCCCGTACTTGTAATACGGGAAGATCTAGGAAATGCTGCTAAAATATCACCAATACTAGTGGCCTCTGCATCCCCAGGTACATGTCCTGACGCATGTTCTGGCATGTGTTCTTTGCCAGGAGGTGCACTACTGGGATCTGCATGGTATGTGTTGCCGACATTTGAGACGACAATATAGGCATGGATGATGGGGTCGGATGATGTGATGTATGCACAGGAAAATCAGGATCGACACTTGTACCAATCCCTACTCCCCGGGCAACACTTGCAGTACCCTGATGATGGCCAACAACATCATGAGGATGCAAACAATCCTGTAAAAACAATACATATTTTAGTTCATGACATAAAAGGAGTACAAAATATAAAACCATGAATGAACTTATGTTATAATTAATGCCTCATGGCGAGCTTGCACTTTCTAGGTTTTACATGATCTCATAGCAGGTAATGTTTAACCTCTCTCTTTATCTCATCGTTTTGAGGCACTATGAATAACAACTTAAGGATTTCTTCATTTGCATTTTTGGGTTTTCCTTATCCTTATCGAGAGGGTTTGTTGAATAAGCGATGTCATCATCATAAATATTGACTGCACCTCACTATGGATTCTCTCCTCTACTGCTGGTGCCTTTCCCCGATCAGTCGACTGCAACAAGAATATTAAAAACATTATCGAAATTAGCCAAATAAACTTATGAAAAAAACATAATAATAAAACATTTTCCTGATCCTATTTATACAATTACAATGGGAGTAAACCTATCGGTGGAAGCGAAGATACATCACGATCACATTATGCGAGTAGAGACCTTCTCCGTCACGATCCAATGTCCATTGTATGAAATTAAATATAAAAAACATTACCAAAATGAAACCAATAGACTTACGAAAAAAGAGAGATAAAATGGTATTGGAGTCATTAATTGGAGGTTGGTGGAAATGGCACATAGTCACGTACCACTGTAAAATGTTTGTAACTAAGTGATTCAAATTGTGTTCGCGCTCTTCCTATGATTATTTAGTTTTATTGCACATCACGAATGCAAAGCTTCCCTTAGCGTGCCTCAAAGATAATACGAATTGGGTTTTGTATTTGTTTGCGGCCTAAATTAAATTGTACTATTTATAAACCACAATATTCACGATGATTTTGGCCCTTTCGTCAATGTACATAGCCACTCCTTTATCTTGATCCTTATCTTTTAGCTATATATAATTCGCTGACAGTGCATACCTACGCATACTTCGTGTATATCGAACCAGTTGCATCCAATCTTTGTAACTATAACAGGGTCCAACATACTCCCTCAATTCAATAACTTTGTCGTAAAAGACCTTTATGCCGCCCATGCAAAATAGGCCCAAACCATGTAATGACGATGGTGCTATGTGATGTATCCTCTCGTTGACACAAAAATCAGTGTTTATTGGAGGAAGTTCCTTGGGTACCCATTGTTTATGTAGATGTTTGTACCTCAAGGGCACCTTGACATCGCCTATGCTCTCATCATCATAAGAACATGACCCCCCTTCAACAAGAAAAAATTTGATACGTTTACAAAATTTTCTTCTAATCTTTTGACCTCTAGTTGATCTCCCTCTTTTAGACATACTACATGTCTAGCTTTCCTCTTCTCTTCCTGAATTTCCCTCACTTGAGGAAGACAGATCTGACAAATACCTATTTGGTGGTACCTACACTCATAAGGATGTTGGATGAAGTTCTTTCATGGTGATGTGATCCCAAGGTGACATTGTGATTAATCTATCATTTCATTGCTAGAATTTCACATGTTATAAGGTAATCAAGTCTTGATAGATTGCAAGTTATTGTTACTACCATCCAAAATGTGGCCAATCACAAATCAAATCTACTTAACGCGTTTTAACTTAAACTTTTGTAACAAGTGTTAGAAATGCATGACTATGGTCCACCAATTACACAACCAAGGCCTCAAGTTTATTCTCTAATAATTGTAATCCGAGAATTTTTCTCTTCATTCAAGTAAATCAGCGAAGGGAAACACCTGCCACCAAGTGGTTTATTGGACACCTACATGACTAAAATGGCAGAAAATTTACATTTTAATTTCCATATGTCTAAGTGGTTAATGGGAGGGTGTGTGCTGGAGGCCTAGTTAAGTCATCATAAGTTTATGCTTTAGCCCGATAAAAAAATTAAGTCATCTTAAATCTTCCTATGTCTAATTGCTAGGAGATTTTTGGTATGTTTTAAGGTAGGATGATTGATGAAAGATCCCAAAGATCCTTTCTCCATGGTATCCAAGTACACATAGCAACTTTCTTCTCTTATACGGTTGGACATGATTGAAAGAACTTAGCTAGGAATTATTCATTTAACCTAAGGTTTTCCCATAATGCCATCATTGGAAAAGTATGATCAAATTCTTCTATTATGAAGAATTGGTCTATGTGCCTCTAGTAATCACTATAAATTTTTGTAAGGATAAAATGACTAATTGCATCAGGTAGGAGAGAATCAACTTTGATTTCTTCAAAGATTATATTCCTCTATTCATAATTTTTAAGGGTTGTGTGTGGAGGAGGTTATCACTATCAAGAAGGGAGGAGACCTTTCCTTGTGATAGAACTTCAAAATTTTGCTCTTTGCATTCCATTTTTATCTTTCCTTATGTCTCTGGTCATCTATGGTGTTTGGGCAAAGCCTAAGGTTGGGGTTTTACCTTTGTCTTCATGTAAAACCGTAGTGTTTATCTTACGCCTTGGGTGGGATCTTTTGGGCTGTTACTTTTTAGGGAGGGTTTTAAAATAGCTTAAGCCCCATCGCTTCGTCTAGGCTAGGCCCCTTTTGATTTATTGTTTTATTTCCTTCGCCTGACTTTATTATTTCTTAAGTCTTGGATGGTCCCATGCTCCCTCGTTTACAAAACAACTTATGTCATTGTTTATCATCGGCCTAGTGATGTCCCCTCTTTCTTTTAATATTCATTTTATATTTTGCAGAGGGACAAGTTTGTGTGACCGTAGATCAATTATCATTTGATCTCAGTCATTCCCTGCCATCCCGTGATGAACCCACCACACTGTTTTGGTTGATCGCGATATCACGGGCGAGCACCACGTGTCTCATTTAATGAAGCCGAACAGATGATAGAAATACTTTGATACATTTATCTAGTTTTAATACATTATGTAGCAGGTTATTAAAGCATTTATGAGATGCACGTGTTTCAGATCAATGGAGATGTTATAATCTCGGTAGGAAAGGTGCTTGATGGTTAATGACAAAGCTTGCGACTGTGTTGAACGAATAGGATTACCAATGGTTGAGATCCACGATTGCCTGCCATAGTCTGATCAGAAGTTGTGAGGTCTTTATCGATCGCGATATCACGGGAAAGCGCCACGTGGATTTCCTTGGAAACGCATAGTATGGTGGGCCCTTATTGCCATGATGGAGATCGTGTCAAAAAAATTTTAAGGCAGTCGTTCGATCATCTGACCAAAGTGAAGGATCGATGGCTAGTATTTGAATCTGCATCAAATGCGATTACAAGGTTCTATTCTGTAATTTCATATTTCTGTTTAGCTCTCCTAGAGAACTAAAAACTCAAGATTACAACTGCCCTCCTAGAGAACTAAGTGTTGAAGAGAGCCAAGATACAGACACCAGATAGATGGCATATAGGTCATTTGTAGCATACAATGAATTTTGATATACAGAGACTCAGATGTATGTATTTTGATGGAGTAAATGAATATATCTAAGTTGCGGATTAAGATTTTGGTATCAACTGTTTGTTAAATTTATGTAGTTATTTAATTGTCTCCATTCTGATGCTTCTCTATTGTTTAAATTGATATAACAAATTTATACTCAGTTTATCATTGTACATTTGCTATATATGTGTGATATGGTTATTCGGTTCTCTAAAGTAGGGATTAAAATTTTCTAATCAATCACAACAATTGGGAAGTGTTACTTGGATTAATAAGAAGAATCACATAACTAGAATTTCCATTCTATCTCAATAAGAGTTTTTCAATTATTCACTTGCACGTTTACACAAGTTGTAAACAGTTTTTGTGCCTGACAGTTTGAATTATTGCCATTATTGAAATCCACATTTGCAGATATTCATTAGACTCCATATACCCCGTAACGCCTACTGCGGGTAAAACCCCAGAACCCAAAAGGCAAATAATTTTTTTTTTTTTTGTGTTTACAACAATTAAATTAAACTTACAATACATTAACCATAATCACATAACATATTACATCACATTAACTCACTTAGTTCTCTGGGGCACGCGAGGTTACATTGCAACCACAAACGGAAATAAAAGATAATGATAAACCATGTAACCCATTACAATATAATAAACATGAATAACTATGCTTCCATAAGCCAATAGCAATTATATCAAGGTACCATATAATACAATCATAAGAGTCTCATCCAATAATTACATTGAATCCTAACTATTACATCATTGCTATAATGTTACATTACAATCTTTGATATAATGATTACAATGAAATTCCCAAATAATTGGGATGATACAATTTACAATGAATGTTGAATAACAAGGTGAACACTGGTGCAACTCCAACTGCGGAAAAGCTGCGAACAAGGATGCTGATGGTGAACCCAACGGGTGCGGAGCACGTTCCACCCAACCATGTGAATTAAAGATAACTCACCCCCCGTGCTCAGAGGTGACAATGAAGTGAACTCGACCATGATTGCCAAACCGACTCCATGACAACAAGGTACAAACTTAAATACAATTCAGAGAACACAAATAAACCAAGCAGTGACAATAACAAATCCACCAAAGATTACTCATAAGTATTAGTACAAGAGTTCAAATCAACAATATGAACACAAGCTAAGGAAACTGATACAACATCCAAGTCCAAAATACATGTCCAGAGGCAAAAGCAACAAGGCAAACAGGAAGTCTAGTGGAGAGTGTCATCGCACAGCTCTCATGGGATCTCCTGGCTCTTCCTCCAACTTGAGGCGCCGGCACCCATCTATGGATCTCCTGGCTCTTCCTCCTACATGAGGCGCCGGCACCATAGGGTAGCTCGTGCGGAGTCAATAACCTCTCATGAAGACGAGATCATGACTTTGCCGACCACGGCCTTCTCAATCTATCATTAGTCTATGATAGCCCTAATGCATAGATGAGGAATCCAATTTCTTTTATCTTGAGTGGTTTACTACCCTTCCCCCTAATTCTATATCAAGTTGTCACTTGTTTAACTACTCTTCGTAGGTTCTCCTGTGCACTTCCTCTTAACCGAGGCGCCGGCCCCCACGAAGAGCCACTCTCCCTAAGACCCCCTTATAGTAAATTGAAACAGGACAAGGGTTGAACCCCAACAAAAAAGCATGATACCCAAAACAAGTACAAGCGAGGCATTAGTCCTCTCGCAACAACTCGGAACCAAAAAGGTATTAACAAACGTTCAACCCCTCAAACAAGAACCTATAAGTTTTCAACTCCAAAGCTAAAATTCAGAACAAGAAAACATCCAAGAATAAACCAGCCTCTGGAACAAAGGTTTCAAGCCTACAACCGGGTTCCCACATCGACAATAGAACCAACACAAAACAAAGGGAAACTACGCATAATTCAATGAATTTTAAAGAAGAACACGATACATCTTTATTCAAGCAATTAAGACAAGAACATTACAATTTTCTCATGTTCAATTACTAAATTCGTAGCAAACAACAAACAATTAATGTATGCGATTACTACACTAACTTTATTATCATAACTTTATTAACATTCTATTTCTAAAACAAGAATATTTCTATTAGGGGAAACTATTTGTTTAATTTATTTATTTATTTATTTCTATCTCTTCTTTTCTTTTAGAATTATTCCCCTATATATTTAAAATAATACATTAAAATTTATTTTCTATTTAAATATATAAAATATCTATCTATATAAAATTAAAATACACACAGCTTTATATATATACATATATATATATATATATAACTATATATATATATATAACTATATATATATATATATAACTATATATATATATATTTATATAAATAAATAAATATATAAATATATATATATATATATTTCATAAAACAAAAATTAAAAAAAAACCCGAATCATAATTCACTTAATCGAAATAAAGTAAATTATTGAAAATTTAAATTTGAAAGCACAAAGGAAATCGGCCGATCAGCACCTTGGTAAGGATCGCCTTCACTAAGCAGTCTCTAGGAGTTTGCTGGGCATACCGCCCTCGATCGTGGTCAAGTGGTATCTACGCCCAAGGTCGTTAAGGCACTCAGCCCTTGATCCGTCATGGTGTGCCCACCGGCCGCTACTGGGGAGCATCTGGGCGGCCAACCGGGTCCCCCCAAGCCTTTAAATTTTATTTATTATTATTTTTTTATATTTTATTTATATAACTTTTATACATATATTTCTTTTTATATGAAATATTTTCTAAATTACATTTCTTATATATTTTTTTTATTAGGCCATGAAGTCCTATTCCATAAAAACGGACGCCTTGTAATAATGCTCGTTTTGTGGCAAGGATCGTTGCAGAACGGTGAAGCCCTTGACCTGTCATTGTGGCGGCAACGACCGTGGCCGTCATAGCATTGGGAGCATTGGGGCTACCAAATTCCATCCCCAAGCCCCTTTTTAAATTTTATTTTATTATTTTTTTAATATTTTATTTTGTATATACTTTTATACACATATATTTCTTTTATATGAAATATTTTCTAAATTACATTTCTTATATATTTTTTTTTTATTAAAATATGAAGTCCGTCCTTGCAGGTACGGATGCCAACACAGTTCGGCCTAAAGCAAAAATTTAAAAAGGTAAAAATTGCAGTGCAGGGAGAGATGATTCAAAATACAATTTCAATCAATCTTAATATGTATTTTATATTCTATATTTATTTATATATTTATTTATTTGTAAGCCCCATAATAAACAGGGGAAAGAATAAATTAAAAATTTGCAGAACAGAGAAGAAATATATATATATTTTTTTTGCAACAGATAAACAGGGTAAACAGATTTTTCTTTCACAACAGCAGATTTTTCCATTTATCTCAAACAACAATTTGTTATATATATATATTTTTTAAATCATTTGGAAACCCAGAAAATTTATTTGAGAACATATTTTTTTTCTAATTTGTTGAAAACCTGGATTCTTCCCCAAATTGATTGAGACTCAGATTTTCCTCAAACCATTGATAAACTGGATTTTCCCCAAGTTATTTAATACCCTAATTTTTGAAATAAAAACAGATCTTTTCCTAAATCAATTCGAAACCTAGATTTTTGTAGAAAAACAGATTTTTTTCTAAATCAATTTGAAACCTAGATTTTTGTAGAAAAAACAGATTTTTTTTTTCTAAATCAATTTGAAACCTAGATTTTTGTAGAAAAATAGATTTTGTTTTCTAATTCTTTTGCTAATCCAGATTTTGTAAATAAACCAATTTTTCTTATAATTTAATTGAGATTTTGCCAAGAAAAGAAGGGAAGAAATTTTAGAACCTGGACTCCTGCTGCTTGTAGTGTGACGAGAGCTTGCTCCACTTAGCCCTACGAACAGCTTTTTTGCCCCTTCCTCCTTTCCTCTGCCTTTGACAGATTCTCCCCACCAAAAACCTTCCAGCACTATCTCCTTATTTTCACCAAAAATGAAATTCAAAAACCAAAAAAACTGCCCTCAAGTTTTCCAGCAAAAGATCCCCCTCTTCAATTTCGAAAACCCACTATATTATTTCCTCTTACATGCACCCAACCCCCATTTTCTAAAAACAGGATTGCAATTTCTCCATTTGTCCAAATTATCTTTTTTTTTATTATTATTTTAAAACCCCCATTTTGACAGCCTTGCATGCACAAGAATTTTAAATTTATTTTATTATTAATTTTCCAACTGACAATTTTATTTACCTTTGACAAATCACCATTTGATATTTAATAAAACACATGGCTTTTCACCAAATAACAATTTGAATATTTTAAATACAAATTAATCTAATTTTTAATCAACAATTTTTTAAATTGAAACACCACAACACAAGAACATACCAACATCAACGTATACGACATAACACTACCACAACCAAAAATGACAACTACAGAACATACAATACCATGCAACCAGACGGTCTGACATCATGGAACGGGCAAACTTCATTATCCCCTCTGTATCAACTTTATACCGTTGGGTTATTTGTGCTCGCCCTGTCCTGCCGAAGCAGGTGGAATCGAGACTATGTACCTGCAATTCCTGCATACAAACGAAGTTGCGTACATGTGCATATATATACATAAATCAAAGCATTGTGTTGTGAGAAGGAATCGCAGCGTAACAGAGCACTCGCAATGAGTGATGCTACACTGTCCTTCATCACGTCTATTCTAACAATTATAATATGATTGATAAAAATAACATTCCTAATACTAACAATTCATCTCATGGCATAATCTATTAAATCATCACATCATAACATGAATATGAAAATCAACTAACATCTCCAACCACAATGTCATATAAAATAATCATGTCCACAAAAGAGTAACAGCATCATCAAATGTCTAACTAACCAATCACACCAAACAGTATCACCATAGTATCAATGTATCAAAGTATCAAATCAAAGCATAAAACTAATGAGTCCAACTAGCAACTAGGAGGGTTATTACACACCCACAAGGCATTGGTCTCCCTTGTATTCTTTTATAAATTTCATTATTCTTATTTAGTTTACACTTACATTTACAAATACACATACATATGTATTTACTGTTTTCATTTATTTCTCATTTAGTTTAATAGTTTGATCGATTTCATATTATATGTGTTGAAGACTTTAGAATTTCAATTACATTAATTTATGGATATGTTGTATCTATAACACTACAAAACCATATGCTCTTTGCATTTACACTTGTATTTAGAAATACACATTTATATACATAGATATAGATTTCTTTAATGATATGTTGCATTTATTGTTCTAGGAGAGCATCCAGTAATTGCATTTACATTTACATTTAAAAATACATATACATATATATATATATATCTGTGTGTGTGTATGTATATCATTTATATTCAATGTTTAGAAACAACCCATTAGGTCTGCACATGGATAAAAATTCATAAAATCAGATCTCCCATACATATTTTGTTGAAACCTAGGCTTGAACCTCTCATTTCACATGCTTTTCTCCACAAAACTCTTGAGGACAGCAGCTATACCTTCTTTATTTCTCATCCTATGCCCTATTCATGCATCCTACAATTGCAATAGTATCCATGGGGCCTCTTACACAAGCTACAGTAATCACAAAAGGTGTAAGAGCCCCTTTATATCATGTTTGGACTACAAAACCCTCAAAAACAGGGTAACCGGGCTGTATGCTTGAATGTTCTGTATAAGGATTTGATAAGTAGTATTGTAGGTGGATATGTTCTGTATAAGGATTTGATAAGTAGTATTGGGTTAGAATACATATTGATGAGATTGTAAAGCAATGTTATCAAGGATATTATATGTTATGTGTTAAATTTGTCATAAACCCTTAGATGCTTATAAATTTGACTCCTCCAATGGATATATGGCACTGATCTAAGTTGTACTTATTCGTACAGTTCAGTATTTGTTTTCCTTTACCTAGAGCTTGATACAAATTGAAAATCAATGAATATCTTATACTGTGAAATGTTGTTGTAGTTATCTCATGCTCCAAATAATTGATATTATTGATAAACAGCCAATTCTATTCGATATTATCCTATTATGTTGAGCTTTTAAATGAGATTGTCTGTTGTTGTTAATGTTGTTTATGATGATGGTGCAGAGGTTGTAAATGCATTAAGGGATCACCCTCCCAGGTCTTACAGAGCCCAAAGTGTAGGAGGTCTTTAAAATCCTCGTCAATTGGTCCAGGTCCCTCAAGCTGCCCTTTATTGGAATTGGAAATTCCATAGGTAGATTAGAAGATCAACCTACTTACCATAAAAACAACGAACACCTTGCATATGTTTGTGGTGGAGGTATTAAACAAGAATTGTATGCCTCTATTTCCATTCATTAAATTTACCTTAGCCTAGAATATACTTGGGCTAAGTCTATAATTGCTTCAAACTCATGTGATGAAGGCTATGTGTGATGAAATCCTAGACCTCAAGCAAGATGTGGGTAGATTATGGGAGTTTTTCCAAGACCTGAGGCCGGTCGATAAAAATGTGAAAGACTAAGCTATTTTTATTTTTTTGTCTTATCTTATACCATTTTACTAGAATGGGGGTGCCAATGTACAAGAAGATCTTTGGAAACTAGGCATGAAAATTGTAGGTTAAAGAGAATGGGGGTGCCAAACTTACAGAACTCATTGCCCCTTGGTCGTCGATTTTCCCTAAGTGCCCTCAACCTCGTCCTCGGCGCTGGTATTGACCTTGTTTTCACTCCTCCAAACTCTTCCTCGGCGCTGATATTGACCTTTTTTTCACTCCTCCAAACTCTTCGTTGACACTGGTATTGACCTTGTTTTAACTCCAAACTCTTTCTCGGCATTGGAATTGACCTTGTTTTCACTACTCTAAACTCTTCCTCGGTGCTGGTATTGACCTTTCACTTCTCCAATTTGACGAGCTACAACCTGGTTTCGTTAGGTTTTACAGTATGTTAATTAAATTGAAAATTTTGGCACCATTTAGCTAGGTTTTAATATTCTACAATATAGTTATGTATATATTAGCTATATTTTACATAATAAGTAATATAATTATTCAACTTATTATAATTATATATTATATTCTTTAACAAAATTATTAAATACGTATAAAATTATTATAATTAATAATTAATAATAAGTATATTTTTATATAATACAAAATATAATTAATATATTATATATTTAATATAATATATATAATATAATAGTAATATATATTAATATGAGAGAGAGAAACTAAATTTTGATTGATTGTTTCATGTCAACAATCCAAGGATGGCATGTGTCCTTGGGTAGTTATGCTCAAGGTAGCATGTGATTTGGTTAAAGATATGATAATTCTCCTTTAAGACCTCTTCAATGTACCCATTGCACACTTAAGGGGACAAAGATAAATAAAGGGAAGAAAATATAGAGAGAGGGAGATAATGACAAACATACAAATAGAAAGGGAGACAAAGAGATAGAGAGAGGTAGAGAGATAGAGAGATAACGATGAATAGATAGAGATATAGGGAGGGTGATTGATATATCTCTCCTTAATGCTCTCTATATCTATATATCTCCCACTATCTATGTCACTCCCTCTTCCCCCCTCTATCTATTGAGCTATCTCTCCCTCTCCCCCCTTTCTCTCTCATTCACTCCATCTCTCCCTCCATCTCTCCTACTCTATATCTCTATCTCTATTTCTCTTTTTATCTCCCTCTTACTCCTCTCTCTATCTCTTTCTATCTATATCCCTTTCTCCCCCTCCCCCTCTATCTCCCCCTTATCTCTCACCATCTCTCCCTCCCCGATCCCCCTCATCCACTAATCCCCTCGATTCCCACCTCTTCCCGAGAGCCCCATCTCTTTCTTCCCGAGATCTCTATCTCTTTTCTCCTATCTATCTCTATCTCCCACATCCAGACCATGGGCATACACAGAGAGGTTTCAGATCCATTGTTTATTAAACCAGGTAATTAATTTATTTCTAATGTCAAGCCTCTTATAAAATAGTTTTATTAAACTATAGTAGATTATTGTCACCCACTCTTTCATTAAACATGAAATCTAAATGTAGTAATTTGTTTTTCGAGCTTGTTTTGTCAAGTTTCATTAACCAAGCTATTTACTAGGTTGAATAAAGTTGTGTTATGACCCTTCATCTCTTTAAAATAATTAGACAATATTAGTGAGATCAGGAAGGGGAGAAAACTAAACTCCTTCAAAATAGGGGTACTTGTGGGTTTGTTGGTTTTCTTTGTATACTATATACTTAGTTCCTCTAGGATAAATAAGTCACTTTAGATCATTTTCTTAGTTGTGTATCCTAACTAATATAGAGTAAGCTTTTTCATTTTAATTGACTACTACATAATAGTTTATGTGTTGAAAGAATTGTCTCCATTCTTTGTAGCTTTTACATTGGAATACAAATCATATTTAATTCCATGCCAATATACTTCTTTCATAAAGATATTTGTTTGAAATAAGTGCTTCATAACCCATCTAATCAAATGATAATTAACCTATCAAAAAGTCAATAGGAATTTTCTAAAGAAAAGAACACTTGACCCAATCATACGTGTATGGTCTTCGCAGAAAGGAGTGATCCACCTTAGCAATAACAACTACCTGATTTAGACCTAGGTATGTGGAGGATCATGATGGGCCAAAAAGTGGCAACATGAAAAAAGTAGCATTTTGAACTCGCCAAAAAATGTGAAAATCCCAAGTTGACTTTTTTTTTGGGTTGGGTGTCAGTACATTGCTCCATAGCAATGCCC
>VDFB02249103.1:0-20994 GCA_007258455.2 Sequoia sempervirens
TCAAGTCGGAGTCTCTCATTCTCCCTACGCAAAAGAGCGTTATCAGTACGCTTTTGTTGAACCTGCACACCATAGATTTTCAAGAGAAGATTATCGTTATATATCAAAAACTTCAGGCAAGTTTTGAAAGAAAAAGAATTGTATTTGTTAACCCTATTTTAGAAAAAATAAATAAAATATATATATATATACTACCTTCACTTGTGTGCGGCGATTCTGAAACCAGAATTTTATTTGTAGTGGCGTCAGACCCAATTTAATGCTCAATTCTTGCCGTTCCTTTTCATCTGGGTGCGGGCACCCTCTAAATATCCTTCAACAATAAAATATTTCAAAAAAGTGTAGTTTAATTTAGATCTGTACTTTTTTAATAGGGTTTTTGAAACTTCTTCAGAAGGATTATTTTATCAAATTAGAACTATTTAAACACCTGAACAAATAACTTATTTTCTATTTAAACATTTAAACAAATAAATTATTTTCAAGTATAAATGAGTTTTGATTAGATTAAAACTGAAGGGTCATACCCATTACAAAACGGCTATGAGGTCAATGAAGGGCTCAAGAGAAGTGAAACACCCCAAAAACTAAAGCAAAAGAAACTGAAACAGTCCGACCAGCAGAAAAAACTTTAAGTATAAATGAGTTAAAACTTAAAAATCTTACTCTTCCATCACTTCAACTTGAGCACTGGTGTAACGAGTATGCGTTCTTCCCAAATGCTTAGTCCCTTTTAATCCCCCTAGTCCATCTTCATTACCATTGTTTCTATCTCCTTCACACTTATCACTCATTTTTCCTTTTTCCATTAGTGATCTTCTTTTCAATGAGAGTGAAATGCTTTTCCCCTCACTTCTAATAGAAAAGAGTTGTGTAGTGGTCAATTATAATTTATTTGATTAACAATCTTCTTTTTATAGGAAGGTTTCAGTGAAATGCCACTTCTTGCTTATAATGGATATGAGTTGTTGGCGGTGAGTTTGTTTCAAGCTTACCTCGATATGAAGCATTTATAAGCCTTGGGATTCTCGTAATCAAAATTTATTGACGATATAAATCAAACAAGGAGATTGGTGAATTGTTGGTGGTGAATTTGCTTAAAGCCTATAAATACATATCTTGATATGAGGTATTTATTTTTGATTGGTCAAGGGGAGGATACAAATACTCTATCTCTCTATATATTTAAATTGATTTGGGAAAGATTAGAGGAGCCCTAAAATGAAGCTTTGAAGCCTTGGGATTCTAGTAATAAAATTTTATCCATGATATAAATCAAACAAGGAGATTGGTGAATTGTTGGCGGTGAATTTTCCTAAAGCCTATAAATACATATCTTGATACCAGGCATTTATTTTTATTTATTTTTGATTGGTCAAGTGGATGATACAAATACTCTCTCTCTCTATATATATATTTAAATTGATTTGGGAAAGATTAGAGGAGCCCTAAAACGAAGCTTTGAAGCCTTGGGATTCTAGTAATACAAATTTATTGATGATATAAATCAAACAAGGAGATTGGTGAATTGTTGGCGGTGAATTTGCTTAAAGCCTATAAGTACATATCTTGATATGAGGCATTTATTTTTGATTGGTCAAGTGGAGGATACAAATACTCTATCTCTCTATATATTTAAATTGATTTGGGAAAGATTAGAGGAGCCCTAAAATGAAGCTTTGAAGCCTTGGGATTCTAGTAATAAAATTTTATCCATGATATAAATCAAACAAGGAGATTGGTGAATTGTTGGCGGTGAATTTTCCTAAAGCCTATAAATACATATCTTGATACTAGACATTTATTTTTATTTATTTTTGATTGGTCAAGTGGATGATACAAATACTTTCTCTCTCTTTATATATATTTAAATTGATTTTGGAAAGATTAGAGGATCCCTAAAATGAAGCTTTGAAGTCTTGGGATTCTAGTAACAAAAATTTATTGACAATATAAATCAAATAAGGAGATTGGTGAATTGTTCGAGGTGAATTTCCCCGAAGCCTATAAATACATATCTTGATATGAGGCATTTATTTTTATTTATTTTTGATTGGTCAAGTGAAGGATACAAATACTCTTATATATATTTAAATTGATTTGGGAAAGATGAGCCCTAAAATGAAGCTTTGAAGCCTTGAGATTCTAGTAATAAAATTTTATTGGAATTTTTTTAAATATGTGACATATTAAATTATAATAGCCCATTTGATTTTCTTTTGGTAGAAAGATAAAATTATATTGATAAAAACAAACTACATCCATTTATAATAGAGATTTCCATAAAGTTGGAAAAATAAAAAGTGAAGAGGGACATGTTTAATTTAATATTAATAATATTGAAACATTTAATTTATTATTAATTGTAATTAAATACTATTTATTATAATTTATTATTTTTAAAAATAAAAAACTAAAAATTTCATCATTATAGTTAATGTTAATTGGGAGATAATAGAAAATAGTTATGTAATAGTAATATAATTTAAAATTCAATATTGAAACTCAATTTTTATCAAAGAAAAATTATAATAAAAAATATTTATCATTTTTAAAGGAAAATTAAATGTATTGAATTTTATTTAATTTTAAATTAAATATCCTAATTATTATCTATTAAACATAGTAAGTTTCTTTACAAATAAGAGATAATAAATATAGTCAAGGTAGTTTTGCTCAAATGATAAGATCATAGTATTCTTAAAATGTAGATCCAAGTTTAAATCTCCATTATGACATTTAAGGATGAAATTTTAAGATGGTTAAATATTGTGCTAGAGGGGGAAAAATATTAATATATAGTTAAATTGATTTGGGAAAGATTAGAGGAGCCCTAAAAAAGATATTTGAAGCATAGGATTCTAGTAACAAATTTTATTGATCATATAAATCAAATAAGAAGATTTCAAATACATGGCATGCTAAATTATAGCTATCAATAAAACTAGAAAAACAAAAAAAATTCAAGAGGGATATGTTTAATTTAATATTAACAAGAGCTGCAGGGCAGCCAAGTTCCCGCCAAAAAGTTATAGAATAGTTATGTTTTAATTAGTTGTTAGTTGTGTTTAATAAATTCAAAATTGTTTGGGAAGACTATAATAGGCATGAGAGGGAAATTATAATGGTAAGTGCAAGTTTTAGGGTATCCCTATAATATTATTTAAAATTAGGGGGAAAACTTATAAATCCATGTCAATTTTTATAATTAGAGATAAAAATGAATTTTTTACCTTTGATTGAAATCACCCCATTGGTTTTCATCCAAAGGGTCGAATTAGGCAATTTCTCTTACAAAAAAGTCAACCTCTAGTACAAGATGATAAGAAAACCTTCTAATTATAACTATAATTTATATGGGTTGTGTGATGATAATTTTATGCATAATATCAAAGATAATGGTTTCTTGATCATGGACAATGATTCAACATAACCTTGTCAAATATTTGCAAAGAAAATTCAAAAATTAAAATTAAAGTAACAAAACATTTACATGATTTATAAATTGAAAAAAATTAAAAAATCTCCTAAAATATTTGCATAGATTCAAGAATAACCCAATTTGAACCATGCTTACCCCACATAGTCTTCAAGGGGCCTATAATGTTATGAAAGAATTACCGAAAAAAAAATCATAAAAAAATATATAGTATGATTTAAGAGATTGAAATGAATTAAAAAAATTCTCATAGAATAACTATTACAAGTCATAAGAAGGTGAGTCCAAAATTTAAAAATTAAAATCAAAATTAAAACAATTTAGATAGCATGATTTAACATATCAGAATTAGGGTTAGGTTTCATGTTAAGGTTATTATTAGGATTATGGTTAGGGTTATAATTAGATATAGAATTAGGGTTAGGGTTATAGCTCAAATTAAGGTTTACTTTACAATTAGAGGAAGAATTAGAATTAAGGTTATTATTAGGATTAAGATTAGGGTTATAATTAGATATAAAATTAGGGTTAGGGTTATAGTTCATATTAAGGTTTACTTTACAATTAGACATAGAATTAAAATTAGGTTTCACGTCAAGGTTATAATTAAGGTTAAATTTAGGAAAGTTCTTCCACACTCAATTTTCTAAGTTTTAGAAACTTATTTTTGAGGTAATTATTTAACATATTCTTTGTATATCTTATCTTTATAAATAATGTCATATAAATTATTTAATTTATATGATAAATAAGCTAGTTTTAAAAATACTAGTTTAAAAAATTATTGCCTCCCACCTGCTTGATGCCTAAAGGGACCATCTATGTTACAAATTAAAATATAAAATTATAATATTATTATTTAATATATTAAATTATATTTTAGATGGTATAAATATTACATATATATTGTATATATATTATAATATTATAATATGTTGTTAAATAAATAATATAAAATATTAAAAATATACTATTTATTTGAATTTGTTATTAGATTATTTTATATATTTGAATTTAATAGAATGGAAAATATAATAAATAAATATGAGTATAAATAAATATATATTTATATTTAGTATTAAAAAAAATTCATATAATATATTATTAAAAAGAATGTTGTAGTAAATATATTGACTTTATGGTTAATCCTATAAATTAACTTGTGAATAATTTTTATAAATATATCTATTTTATCTAATGGAAGTAATGGAAGTGCCCAGGTGAAAATTGTGTACCAATTAGATTCAAGATAATTGAGTTTTGAAATATATTTTGTTATATAATTTGCATCTATACATTGATAATAGATTGAAAAAATTCAAATAGAAAAATTAGTCAAGTTCTCATTGGTTAAAATGAGAATTATTAATAACTAGTAATAAATTAAATATTGAAACATTTAATTTATTACTAATGCCGAATTAAATAAGATTTGTTATAATTTAATATTTAAAAATAAAATAAAAAAATTTCTAACATTATACAATATTAATTGAGAGATAATAGAAAATAGTTATGCAATAGTAGCAAAATTTAAAATTTAATATTGGAACTCTCATTTTTATTTAAAAACAAATTATAATAAAAAATATTTATCCATAATTAATGATAAATTAAATGTATTAAACTATAATTAATTTTGAATTAAATATACTAAGTATTATCTATTTAAAATAGTAAGTTTCCTTACACTCTCATATGCATTCATTAGATTCTTCACAATAATTTTTTCACTTGAAGTCTCCAATGTTTTTAACCCAAGAATCTTCATGATGGACCTAAACTTTATACTTCACATCATTTCAATAAATAGTTAACATCTTCCAGTCTCGTTTAGTTTCTCAAAGAACACTCTCCAATCTTATGAGCATATCTTCTACAAGTGCACTTTGGAATCTTATCTTCCATTGGTTGTAAAATATTCTCATCAATATCTGTGAAATAATGTGTGTAAGCAACCCTAGTGTGATTCGTAGAGATGGAGTGCTTGGTGCAAAGGATGGAATGGGTGGGATCAGAGTGGGTGTGCAAAAAATGAAAGGCACATCCAAGGAAAAGTATTTTGCTCATAACCCAAAGGGCATCAATTATGTGGGGGTGGGGACAAGGAAGAGGCGTTATTCTCTATGGTTGGGCTTGGTGAGTAAGGATCCACTAAGGCTCCTTCTCCTACTCTCACTTTTGATCCACTGTCTTTGACTCAAGATGAGTTGCCTATTCTGGGGTCTGTGTCCTTTGTAGCATATAGAAACAAGGAAAACCCTTACCATATGTGTAGTGATTATTGCTTGGAGTAGATCTGTTGAGAAAACCCTAGCCATCTTCCCCCAGATCCACCACCAGTCCCTCCTTATCTGCCTATCACTAGTTAGGCCTAGCATGGTGAAAGTTCTTGGAATTTTATATGGGTGACTAAGAGGTGGTGTTTGTAGAAGATCCTATGAATATCAACATTTTAGATGACTATATCAATGAAACTGATGAGTATTTTAGGAATAGATCTTTGATTTTGAGGGTCTTACTTGGCTTCCATCCTTTGGTCGATTTGATTGGGTTTATCATTACAAGAGAGAGTTTACAATAAATTACAATATTACATCATTACATTAGTGGTTCCTCAAATGAGAGAGGAGAGTACATCATAGTTACATTACATGCCATAACTGATTTATAGTACATTACAAGTACATAAAAAATAGTCCACATGAACTATAACAAGTGCAAAATCTTCATACCCAGGAGTAGTCTCACGAACATGAACAAAGTGAGGGAACCCAATGGAGTACAAGGTACATTCCACCTGACCATGTGGAACCCTATGTTCCACCCCCTGTACTAGGAGATAGCATTAAGGTTCCACCACAAAACAATCAAGAGATAATACATGACATAAAGGCCAACATGAATCCAATGTACAAGTATAATACAATATTACATGACAGTGACACCACTTCAAGAGGCACAAAAACATCAAACGAAGACAAGAGAAAAGGGAATACTAGGTTGTAGTAGGGAGGAGTGTCATCACATAGCTTGCTATGGGTTACCCTAGTAGATCTTCCTAGGCCCCGACCCCCATCTTGGGATACCTTGGTAGCCTCTATAGATCTCTGACCCCCATACAAACCTATGTGAAATCAACATACCTCTCATGAGGACAAGACAGTTGATCTTGCCATTCTAGGATTTCCCATCTCATTTCAAACCTAAATGAGCACTTGAGCCATGAGTGAGGTATTCACTTATCTTGATTAGAGTGAACACTACCCAACCTCCTAATTCATTTTAATTTATCACTGAATTACAAAACTCCCACATGGGTTAGCCTGGCACCACTTTGTGTGTCATCCCCCATTGAGAGCCACTCCCATACTAGTAACTAAGAGACCTAATGAAATCAACAGGGAAAAGCCAACTTGCACAAAACACAAAACCTCATGAACATGTAGACAAGATGAGAGGCATAAAGCATCCCACATACATCATGCAAGGCTAATGACCCTCATATACTCATTTAAAACATAAAGAACCATCTCAAAATGAACAATCATAAAATCCTCATACATGATTCTTCAAAATTATACAATCATTAAATCCACATATAAAATAATTTTCCCCAAACATTTGGAAGTCTCTCAACAACCATTTGGCACAAAAATCTCCCTCCATAAAATAATAACCAAAATCAACTCGATATCAAAACAACCCAATAAGCAATAGTAAAATCAACCAACATTGCATCCAAGGTAAAGCCAACAGAAGAATCCATATATACCAAAATGTTCTCTCGTAGCTTGTGGAAGTCTACCACAACCTCGCACAAAAGACTCCCATAAAATCAATAACTAAGAAATCACATTAATCATTCCAGTTAAACATCAAAATTCATCACAAGGAATCGATCAACATTGCAACCAAGAAAGAAATCATTAAGAAATCATTACCACATTTCATGACGCTTTTTATCTAGGCACCAAATTCACTTAACAAGACACATTACCCATTCAATCAATCATCACATTTAAAAGCATTATTTCAACTTTATTATTACTCCTTTATCTTAACCACTAAATTCCATAGACAAATTATTCATCACCCACAACTTACATATGCAAGTAGTTAAGGTAACAATATTCTAAATAATTAGATCACATAGGAAGTTTACAACTCAACTTTAAACTAATAAAATATGATAAGATATATATTTACTTTGATTTATATTCAAGTAATTATATTTGTTATTTAATCACCACCATCCTCTCGTTTGGGTGTAAATTGATCCAATCAACAATCAATCAAAATTCCCAACTAGTAACCATTATTACTATATATACATATTAGAACAATGGCTTATTGATTATCAACAATGACTCTTGAATTTGAATCTCTAAAGTTATAGTCAATTCTAGTATAAGGGTGGATACTCTTAACATTGAAAGATAGTTCCACCTAAATTTCTAAATAATGCTTATTTAATCATTCTATATCAAATTCTATAAGTTTATTTGATAATAAGATAAATATCAATATATACATTTTAAGAATTACATATATTTATATATCAATAAGAAATTTCTTCCTATTTAAATCCACTCCATGCATTTATTATTTTCATGGTTTTAGATTTAAACTCAATGTCTAAAAGACTTTACCTTAGAATTAACTAGATAAACTTTGCTACAATAAACTTATGTCTACCACAAAAGTGGTGGAAACTCTTAAAGCACATACGATATAATGGTAATATAAGAAGTTGCAAAATATTCCCACCTTATCTTTGTCTTGATTCTATAATAAGAGGAAATGATCATCCTATGGCATCATTCATAGAATGAAGCAATGTTAACTAGTTTTGGATATCAATATAGTAAATTTTATAAATTATATATATATAGATCCATTTGAGGTAGAAGAGACACATCATTCACTCAATTCAAAGATTTCAAACATTCCCTTTGGGCCATTCTAGAGGAAGAAAAATGTTTATTTACCATTCCTAGGCCTAAGAATTTATCCCACACATGTACATGGCTTGTATAAACTTGTATAGGTTTCATATGGTACAAGAAGTCTACTATATTCATTAAAACCTAAAACCAAGGAGTTAACATACCCAATTTGTTTGACATATCTTGTGAATTGACCAGGTCGACATGATTCGGTTCAAGCTTAAGATAATAATTCAATTCCTCCAATAGTGGGTTGATGGGAACTCAATTTGAAGGATAGGTCAAATTATCTCTTTTTGTTTGGGTATGTGCAGGATCATCATGGAGAAAATGGGCCTTTAAGTGGAAAAAATTTTAGAAAAATCAGAGTTAGGAAAATTGATGTAAAAATTTGAATAAGTTATCTATATTATTTCAAAGATATGAAAGAATAAAATCTGTAGAAAATTGAATATAGTTTCTAAACTACTAGGTTTATTTAAAATAAAAAATCTATTTGGTGAAAATTTGAAATTTCAATGTAGTTGTACTTAAATTTGGAGAAAATAAAGTAGTTATTTATTAGAGCCACCCTAACCACAAAACAATGAGAATGATATTTTTATAGTTTTAGATATAAATGGAGATAGCTCGTAATGAGGTGTGCATTTTTTGTTATTTTTTTTCCAAGTAAATAATTAATTATGAATTTTTTTATTACAACTTTTTAGAAAATATAAGAAACTTCATTATTAGACCACCTTAACTTGGTCAAAACTTCATAAAATTCAATTCTTTTTTTAATCCTATAGTATGTGAAGCATAGAATGTAACATATGTTTCGGATTCAAAAATTGTGATACTGTTTGAAAGCTATAGATTTTTTTGAATTAGCCTATCAAATGGGACTTTAGTTGTAATTCAAATATAAAATGAATTATAATTTATTTGTAAATTCAAAGTAAAGCGCAATTTATATTGGTGGAAATTAGAATCTCCTTTAAAACCCCTTTGGAACACGTAATTTTGGGTAAAAAAAGTCATCAGCCACATACCCTACACATACCCATCATATCACCACTTTTTGGTCCATCATGATCCTACACATACCCATTTTTGACATTTATATATGTCTAACTTAGAGGAGATTTTGTCATATAACAAATAGGTGAAATGATTAAAGGAATATGAGATTAGTTGAAATGATTGAGGGTGTGATGTAGGAGCATCCAGTGGTGTAAGGACAATCCTGCATCACCCAAAAAAATGTTTTTTATTTATGTTTCCTTTGGTTAGCTTTTTGTAGATGTCTTTGCATTTCTAGATACCCTTTTCATCATAATGTAATTCCCTACTTTCCATTTTTCTTTTCTACTTTTTCTAGTCAACTACTATTTTTAGCAGGTATTCGAATTTGAAGGTGTTTGGGGACAAAAAATATATGGGAGGATTCAAAACAGAAAAATAAGAAGATTGGTGAAAGAATCAAGCTGAGAGTATTCCCAGCTTGAAAAATATTGCAGTTTCAATCTCCTAGAAATGCACCTGAAAACCCTCCAGATCAGGTTTGAGGCACTAAATGGCCTCAAAATGACCTAAAAACTTTCCAAAATTGGCGTAGTGGATTTTGAGCACGTTCTTGAATTTGAGGCCTTTCTAATAGTTCAAACAGTTTGAAAAAATGGAGTCCCAAATCAAAAGTTATGGCTCTTGGAAGTTGGTACACTTTCAAAATGTGCTAATTTTTGAATGATGTTTTCAATTTTGAATTTCAAATTATAATTTGTGGTGCCAAGCTACCAAAATATGATAATTCAAATGTTGTTTGGCTCCAAGATGGAAAAGGAGCTATTTATGGGGGGAATTTTTTGATTTTTGTAGCTTTTTAGGGAAAAAAAGTTTGCATACTGTGAAAGGGGAATTCTATAGTAAAAGTAAATTTCTATAGCTTTCATGTATTGCAGAGCTTGAGGATTTGTGATCCTCTACATGTAAGAAGTTAATTTTCTACATAATAAAATTATTCTTTGGTTTTGTGTGTAAATTTCTGTCTCGGGTTGCACCCCCATTAGGGTGTCATTAGGTTCCTTTTAATGCAGGGGAGACTAATAGTGTGCTACCTTCCTACTATGTGGATAGTCAAAAAATTAGGGTATGATATTCTTAGAGGTGAGACTCATTAAAATATTTTGTGTTTCCATCTCTAGAACTGTTTTTAACATTCATCAATGATACTAGATTTCTGACAAATGTAGTTACATCAATCCGATAGACTTGAATGCAAAATAATAGAGTAGTGAGTGGAAATCTTGATACAAGAAGTCAATGTCGATTTAGCACAATTCTGTAATAAGTTAGCTTGTAGTTCATAGTTAGAAGGCATCTATGTCTTAAAAAACTAGAGTCTAACTCCCATAACATTGCAATTTTCCAATTATGGTGGAACACGAGTGCGAGCACGGGCGGGAGAAAAGGGATTTCAAAATTCATTTAGCAACGGAAAAGGAAATGGAGCAAGATCAGAAAATATACAATTGAATCAGGAGTTGGAGTCAAGTTAGAAGTAAGGTAAGGATGACCAAGATGATGTGGACTCTAGAGACAAAATACAGGTGGAACCTGGGGGAAAGGAAAATCCAGAGATTAACCTTGCTGCATCCTCCACCAGTAAAAACGAGAAAGCTAAAGGGGTAGTGGGGACCATAGGCGGCATTGGAGGCAATGCGAAACCTAGACCTCCGTTCGGGATAAAACCTATTGGAAAATCATCTTTCCCTCCAATGCAAAACATCTTGTCCCCAGTTAGAGGTAAGTTTTCTATTTCTATTCCAGATCTGCTCATTGACCTTAATATAGCCCTAATGGAATGAACTCTGGTTGGGAAGTTCATGGGCCCTAGACCAAATATTGAAGTGGCCAGGGAGTTTGTTAAAAATAAATGGAGAACAAGTGGGAAAGTCTTAGTTGCTGCTCTTCCAAAGGGATTTTTCGTGTTTGAATTTACTTGTAGAGAGGACATCACGGCTGTTAGAAGTGGAGGTCCTTGGGTGATAGGTAAATCTTCCTTGGCTTTAAAGAAGTGGTCCTCCAACTTGGATCTATCAAATTCCATCTTTGAGAATGTCCCAATTTGGGCTAGACTTCTAGGCCTACCCTTGGAATATTGGAGTGAAGACATCTTTCATGGTATTGCGAGCTCCTTTGGTGAGCTCCTTTCAATTGACTCAATGACAGCTGCTAGAAAGAGATTGGTTTTTGCGAGGATTTGTGTGGGAGTCTCCCAAGAAGCAGATCTACCATCTTTGATTGAGATCCAATCTAAACTGGGTTCCTGGGTATAGAGTATAGAGTTTGAAACCATTCCATTTGCCTGTTTCAAATGTAGAAAATATGGTCACTGGGTAAAAAAGTGTCCCCTAAATGCCACCTCAGAGAAAGATAAACCAGTAGGACCTGGAAAAAAGGCTTGGAAAAAAAGAATGATTCAGGAGAAGAAAGGAAGGAAAATAAAGAGCAGGAATTGGAAAACAAAGAGTCTAATACTCAAAGTATCTCTCCAGAGATAGAAGTGGTCATAGAATCTAAAGGTGAGATTCCTAATGATCCTCATTACATGAATATTGTTAAAATGTCTCCATCTAAGGAAAGGGATTCAAATGAGGAGACCTCAGTTGGAGAAGGAGACCGGAACCTTTCTACTTCCTTATCCCAAATGATAGCCCCTTCTAATAGAAACAAAGAGATCCTAGGTCTAGAGGATATCCCTAGCAAGGGCTTGTCCTTGGTACTGAATATTCCTCTTCCCTCCCCGTCTCCCCCTCAGGGAGTTGTGAACCTGACAGATTCCATTTCCACTGATAGGGTTAAGGACTCCCTTGAAAATTTGGATCACTCAGCAGATCTTTCTAGTAATGTCTTGGCTTGTCAAAAGAATGGTAACATGGACACTTTACCTTGGGAACAAAGAATACCAAATGATAAGGACTGGGAGTCCAGTAGAGAGATGAAGAGCCAAGAAGAGACTGATAAAGAGGAGAATATATCAAAGAATAAGATAGAAAAAAACAAACAATGGAAGACCCCAAGTGGCATTTCTACTAGATCAAGAGTCAAGGCAGATTGTGGGGCAGTAAAGAACTCAAGAGGAAAAAGTCTTTGAAAAAGAAAAGAGAGCTAAATAGCTTTTAGGATATTGCAGATGGATCTCAGAAAACCATCTGAATGTCTTAACTCCCCAAAGATTATGTCTTGGAATATCAGGGGACTCAATAGCCCCCACAAGCAGGATGTTCTTCGTAATTTTGTTAGAGGTCACAAGCCGGATATTCTTTTAATTCAGGAAACAAAAATGTCAAAGGAGAAAATTGAAAAGTTGAAAATTTTCTAGTATTACAGTAACCAAGGTAATAATTTGAATGGCGCTTCTAGAGGCATTACGACTTTCTAGAACAACCACACAGTCAAAGGTGATCCGATCTTGGAAGGTACGAATAGCCACTAGATTTACTCATATAAGAGATAACTTCAGTTGGATTCAAGTGAATATATATGCTCCTAATGGAAAAGGAATGAGAAAATATTTTTGGCTAGAATTAGTTTCCTTTAGGAGCATTTTTGATAGTGAAGCTTGGATTGTTATGGGGGATTTTAATACACCCTTAATGAATGGAGAAAAATTTGGGGGATCCCAGATCAATTTGGAGAGTAAAGAGGATCTTCAAAATTCCATTGATAATCAAGGGCTGATTGATCTGGATCTTCATGGAGCTTCCTTTACTTGGTCTAATCGTAGAAAGGGGATGGATCTCATACAGGTCAGATTAGGTATATCTTTAATCTCCAATCATTGGTATTTTGATTATTACTATTCCCTTAAAGCCCTTACGAGAATTGGTTCTGATCATTTTCCTATCAGTTTCACTGCGGATCCTATAACAAAGAAGAAGAACACTCCTTTTAGATTTGAAAAAATGTGGATCTCTCATCCTGCTCTCAAAGAGGAAATAAGGAAATGGTGGAATATAAGAATTCAAGGAATTGCTATGTTCAGAGTAGCAAAAAAGTTAAGGGAAGTGAAATGTAATTTAAAAAAATGGAAAAAGGACTCTTTTGGGAATATCTTCAGGATTAAGTTTGATCTACAGATGGACTTGGGAGAAGTTCAATTTAAAATATAGAAGGAGGGTTACTTGAATGAAACTAAGGAAAAAGAGAATGAGCTCCTTACGAAGATGCATGGCATAATTGGAAAGGAGGAGGAGTTTTGGAGACAAAGATCTAGAGCTCTTTGGTTATTTGCAGGAGACATAAATAATAGGTACTTCCATCTATCGGCATCTAAACACAGAGCTATAAAAAAAATATCTCAAATATATGTGAATGGAATTAGGTATGAGGAGGAGGAGGAGGATATCATAAAGCAGGCGAGCTCTTTCTTTAAACATCTTCTTTCGATTAGTGATGAATTAAACCAAAATGAGCAGGATCAATTAGTTGAAGCTATACCAAGAATTATCAACCAGGAAAACAATTATTTTTTGACAACCATCCCTACCAATGAGGAAGTCAAGTGGGTTGTCTTTTCCTTTGAAGGGAGTAAAGCTCTGGGTCCTGATGGTTTCCCTTTTTTTTCTTTCAGTGGCTCTGGGAAATTGTAGAAGATGTGGTAAATGCTGTTAAAGAATTTTTTGGATCCAAAAGTCTTCTAAAAGAATTAAATGCTACCTTCTTGATTCTTATCCCCAAGAAACCTGGAGCTAATAATTTTGAGGCTTTTAGGCCTATAAGTCTCTATAATTCTTTGTACAAAATCATATCTAAGGGCTTAACCTCTAAATTTTTAACTTTTTTGCCTTCCTTGATTTCTCCTCAATAGAATGGCTTTGTCCTTGGTAGACAAATTCTTGACTCTATTGTTACGGTACATGAGAATATTCATTCCTTAGTTGAGTCAAATACTGAAGGTTTTTTATTAAAGCTTGATATCTCAAAAGCCTATGACAGAGTTGACTGGACTTTCTTATTTAAAATTTTAAAGGCTTTTGGTTTTTGTGACAGGGTTATCCAATTGGTGGAACAACTTGTGTCCATGGATTCCATATCGATTATGGTCAATGGATCCCTCACCTCTTTTTTCCAGAGCACTAGAGGTCTAAGGCAGGGTGATCCTATCTCTCCTATCTTATTTACTATTATGGCTGAAAGTTTAGGTAGGAATCTGAAAAATTGGTTGACTTAAAATTTCTCTCTGGTCTCAAACCTTCCTCGGGCAATCTGGTGTGTTCCCATCAACAATTCGTTGATGAAACTATGCTAATGGGTAAAGCCACGGTATCTAAAGGCAAATCAATAAAACAATTTCTTGATAATTACAGGAGAGTTTCAAGACAGCTGATCAACAATCAAAAAAGTTCTTTGTTCTTCTTCAACACTCCGGATCATAGACAAGCTAAAATAGCCAGAATTCTGGGTTGCAGGGTGGATTCCTTTCCTGCCACCTACCTTGGTCTACCCTTAAGCTTGAAACCTCCTGAGTCTTTCTGGCTCTCGCTGGTTGAAAGATTCAGCAAGAAGCTTGCGGGCTGGAAAGGAGACTGCTAAGTCAAGCCGGAAAACTTCAGCTCCTCAAAGCCACTCTTCAGAATTTGCCTATCTATGCCTTGAGCCTATTTAAGATTCCTGTTAAATTTGCTAAGGCCATTGAAAAAATTCAAAAAAGATTTCTTTGGTTGGGTGTTGAGGAAAAAAAAGACTTCCCTTAATTGGCTGGAATCTGGTTTGTACACCTAAAAAGGCCAGAGGACTTGGCTTAAGAAGAATCAGAACAGTTAACAAAATCCTCTTAGCTAAACAAATCTGGAGAATCTCCTCTTCTTCTGGGGAGTGGATTGATATTTTGGCTAGCAAATATTTAGAAAACAACAACTCCTCCATTATAAAGAAAGACCCCCTCCTTCTGCCCAGAGGGTCCACATGCTGGAATAATATAATCAATGGAAAAAAGATTGTGGATGAAGGTATTGGATGGCAAGTGAGAAATGGTTATCATACTAGATTTTGGGAGGACAGATGGCTCTTTAAGGAGCCCATTATAAAAATCAACTCCTTTAGTGATTGGGCCGAGATTTGCAAGGTTCGGTTTGGAACTTATGTGAAAGACAACAAAGTGAATGGTAATTGGGTGGACTTGTGCAGTGTTAGTCAGGCTCTGGCTCCTATCCAGTCCTCTCTGCTGGCAGTTAGACTTAGTCCTGAGCAGTTGGATGATCGTGCGGTTTGGATAGATGAACCCTCTGGCAATTTTTCTGTGTCATCCGTTTTTACCAGGATTACTTCTTCTATGGACCGTCCTCCTTTTTGGTCTAAAGCTTGGTTCAAACATTTGATACCTAAAATTGATATCTTCTTTTGGATCCTTCTCCAAAACAAGGTGCTCACGATTGATAACCTGTGTAAACGCGGATTTCAAATTCCTAATAGATGCTTTCTTTGTAAGATGGAGGTGGAATCAGTGCGTCATTTATTCCTTCATTGCTCATTTGCTGCTTCTATCTGGGAAAAAATCATCAGGTTATGGCACCTTCCTTGGGTTTTCCCTTCATCCATTGAAGACTTCTTCACTCAATGGAAAGCCCCGACAAGAAATCCTATGCTCAGGATTTTTTGGGATTTATCCTTCCCTCATGTTGCATGGGGCCTATGGAAAGAACACAACAACAAAATTTATAGAGGTAAAGAAGACTCTGTGGATATTGTCTTTGATAAAATTGTCAGATTCTTGAAGGAAAATTTCAATGCCTTGGTTTAGAAGGACAACATGCCTATGAAAGCGGAGCATTCGCTTTATGACTTAACTATTGCTAAGGATTGGAACATTAGTCTAAATTTTCCTAGAACCATTATGAAGGCCAAGAAGGACAGAGAGGGTGTTTGCTAGTTTTTTCCGCCAAACGGTTGGGTCAAAGCTAACTTTGATGGTGCTGCTAAAGGTAATCTGGGGGCGGCGGGCTATGGTGGAGTTATAAGGGATTCCTTTGGAAATTTCATTGGAGCGACGACCTCTCCTCTTGGTTCCCAAACTAATCATCTAGCGGAGGCTGCTGGAGCTTTTCACATCATAAATTTAGCCCAAAGTCTTAATATTAAAAATTTGTGGCTTGAAGGAGACTCCAAAAACATAATCGACTGCTTCTGTGGCAAGTCTCCCCCCTTGTGGACCATTAAATCATGAGTTGATGAAGCTATTTTGAATTTGGCCAAATTTGACAAAGTTAAAATATCACATGCTTATAGAGAAGCCAATGTTGTTGCAGATTTTTTCACTAATGAAGGGGTTACGAGTAAAGATGTGCGCACTTGGCTTAATATCAGCGATCTAAACTCTAATGTCTGCGCCCTAATAAATTATGATAAATCACATGGAAAAGCGACATGTTATCCCTTTAATGAGGACAGGTTGGATCTTTCACATCAAAATCATTAGAGTGCATGGAACCGAGCCCAACGGCTTAATCTGCAAGAAAGCTCTGCACACTGTATGGGTTCTTAGATTTGGCAGGGCCAATTTTAGTAAAGTTTTCGTTTGGGTCTACCCCACTGTGTCGGCTGAAATGGGAGGAGACAAAAAGTGAACTAAACTGGACAGCTATGATACACACATGAAAAATGCCAAGGCTTGGAAAAAGGTTATAAGCAGAGGGTTGCTTCCTTTCCTGGAGAAGCTCCATGACTCTAACCAGGTGGCCACAGACCTCTTTGTTAAAAATTGGAATAATGGTAACTTGACCCTGTTTGGCAAGAATGTGGAGCTCAGCGAAAATCTTATCGCTGATTTTACTGGCTTATCTACTGAAGGGAAGAAGTTCTTCAGGGACAGGGCCTTTTCTGATGAAGTCGTGGTTAGATTTCCTAAAAAGGACAAAGAAAGGCTAAGTCTGGTTAAAATTGCAAACAGCTACTTCGATGCTGCCACCATAAAGGCCATCTGGAGAAAGGTTTTGCGGGTCATCATGGAGTATATAACGGTGGACTGGCGCTTCACCAGAGTCTACTGCTACCACTTTGCTCTTCTCAACCACTTTCGCTACAAGGTTAGGGTCTCTCTCCCCTATTATCTTTTCTGTTCCTTGAAGAAAAGTTTGGAGGATAATAAGAAAAATCCTAAAAGATTCCCCATCCTGCACACTGGGTTAATAAGGTTGATTGTTGAACACTTCCAAAAAATGCCTGCCCTCGCTATTCAGGAAACTTCCCTTGTTTATGAGAGTGACGATACTGAGCCCAGTGGCTCGGAGTATCTGCCTAATTCTAGCCCAGTTAGAAAAGCCTTTAACTTGCATGTTGTCCCTTCTGGGAACAAAAACCCTACTCCCCTTTTTGGTAAATCCCACGCCGAGCTTGAGCCTAATAGCCCCTCCTTTAAGAAGAAACCCCAGGCCAAAAGCCTTGTTTCCTATTCCGAAGAATCCTTTGAGTTGGAGGAGTCTGATGCCAACAAAACTGAGCTTAGCGCTGATCCTCAGCCGGATAATCTAGCTAATGATGACTCCCCTGTTACTTCTAACCCTGAGAAAACTTGTCCTAATATTGGCAAAGATCCTTCTCTGGATGTTCTGAACCTTGCCAAAACCAATTCGGAGTCCCACTTCAAACTCTTGGAATGGACTTTCACCAAAATTAATGAGATGAAAATTAAAAATTGGGCCCTTCAAAGCAAGATTGAAGAGCTGGGTGCTAAGATTGCTGAGATTGAAAAGAAATATATGGATAGTGGGGTTCAAGATCACAGTAATAGAAATATTGACTCCAAGGTTGAGAATATCAAGAATACCATCAATACCGTTGCTGAGCAAAACAACTGAATTGCAAGACACAATTCCATAATCATTAACACGATGACTGAAAAGCTTGATAAAGCCCAGCAGGGGTCTCTTGTGGTGGATCTGGAGGAAACTGAGGACAAAAGCCAGGATACGGATGCAGGCATTTCCAAAAGAACTAGAGCCAATCTAAAGCGAAAGGTTCCCCCCACTTCGAAGATGATTCAAATTTTTAAAAAGGGTGTCTATGATATGTAGAATCTGGAGGTGGAGACGGATTTTGTCCTCAAGACTCTGAATTAATGGTTGGGGTTTTGGTGTTTACTTTGCTATTCCTTTTGGTTTGACCTTTCTTGTCTATTTCGTTTGGTTGTTGCTGATCTTTTCTCGAGCAGCTGGTCTTTTTGGTCGGACTTTTGTGTCCTCTTTTCTATTTTGTAAACGTTGTGGTTTCGGGTCCCTGTAAAACCCGTTTTACCCCTTTTATCAAAAATACCAAAATAATATGAAATTGCCACAACCAACCCCAAAAACCTTACCTTTTTCTAACCCCATCTTACCAGGCCCTCCTCATTTATCTTTACAAAGTGGAAAGGAGTACAATCTTGTTGAACAACTAAAGAATACTCTTGCTAAAATCTCATTATGGGACCTTATTCAAGAAGCCTTGCAACAAGTTCATGTCCCTTCTAATATGCAGCCAAATGATGTAGCAGCCATGATTCAAGCCATAAATTTTGACATTGTTTTCCACCAAAGTGAGCTCCCTCCTTTGGATGTACAAAAACAAAATGAAGCTTTTATGATCATCACTCAATACAAATGAAAAGGGATTAAGAGAACTCTTGTGGATAATGGTTCCACTCTTAGTGTATGTGGAGTGAACCTTCTCGATAGACTAGGTGTCGATAAATCAAACATTCGACCCGATCCTTTATCCATCAGGGGATTTGACAATATAAGCAAACAACCACTTGGTGTGATCACTTTACCTATTACAGTTGGAGTAGCCACATTGGAAACACCAACCCATGTGTTATGCCTGATGATCTTGCATATAACCTTCTCTTAGGCAGACTGTGGATTCATGCAATGAATGGTGTGCCTTCTACTCTTCATCGTAAAATGAAATACATATACAATAACAAAGTTTACACACTTGAAGCTAACCCTCATCCAAACAATTGTTTAAACACTGAGAAAAACAAAGAGAATCCCCTTTTGAACATACACACTTAACTACTAATAAGGACCCTTCGGCCCAACATCTTGAACCAGTTTCAAAGCTCTTAGATGATGCTTGGGGTTCCTTAGACTTCACACCCACCTCCTTTGGACAATATCATATCATACACAAAGACTCTAGCGAAGGAAAAGAAACTGTAGTTTTGTCAACACAAAACTTGGACACCCCTTCACAAGCATCCACCTCAACCACTTTAGAACAATAGACATTAGGTTACACAACAACCTTTGATGAATTTAGTCCTGAAGAACCACCAAATTCAAAATCAATGAAAAAACTTTATGGACGTGGTTATGAGCTTATGAAATAACTTGGATATAATGGAAAAGGATTTGGTGCTCAAGAACAAGGTATCCACAACCCTATAGAGTCTAACACACAACAAAATCCACTCATGTTCTTGGTTATTTTCATTTGATCGAGATAAACAATCCATCCCTTTAACATCAACACTATCACAAAACATCCTAAACCAACCTTAATAGTAGTACATCCTGAGCTAATCGACACTACTGGTCTTAATCTTTCTCCGAAACCAAAACATACAAAGAACTCTTCGCTTAACATCAATGTCATCTCGCATAGCACTAAAGATTTGCATTCAATAGATTTTCCCTCCTCCTATAAGACTGAGAAAAAAATCTCGCAATCTAAAGAACCTTGCATAGGTATGACATCATGTATTAAGAAAGACATCTCTTTACCACCAACAAATATAAACTACTTCTCGACATTAAGAGGGTATCTTGTCTAGACTCCTCCAAGATCACTTGATATCCCTTCCCCAACGAACTCAAAAGAAATTCTATTACAAGACTTCATTTTGCACATATCACAGAGTTCACGACCATTCCACTAATGAATGTAAGGATTTGAGTAGTAAAATTCAACATCTTAAGGAATTTGGTAATATCCTTTATGTGGGGGTACCTCATTCCTCTAATTGATACTGATTTTCACTCTACCATGCATCTTATCACTCATTTCAGCTCACCCTTGTCCTACACTAAGTGGGGGCAAGGGGATAAGTAGCCTTGTCCTTGTATGTCACTTGTTGTTGCCTCCTTTGGCTAGCTATGAACCTTTCATGAACATATAAGAGAAAGCTTGGGATGTGGACGACATGCCTTAAGTTGGCTCGCATGTGACATACTACCTTATTCATGACGTAGCTTATCGTAAACATATGACTTGGTATGGGATCTCCAAATAAGCTCCTCATGTCTTCTTCTAATTTAAAGAAATTGCTCACAACAATGGTTTCTTACAACTCCCTTGAAAGTGGGGAATACATCGACACTACATTTCATTGTGCGATTTTCTTTTCTTGTGATTCCCTCTCTTGGACACATTTGGTAGAATGTTCCCTAGGATGAGACCTTGCACTTGTCCTCTCTTGGAAACAATATGAGACCATTTGCACTTATCATCTCTTGGAGACATTAAGAATGATGTTCCCTAAGATGAGACATTGCACAAACTAAGCAAAATCCCTTTGAACAAACCTTACACCATTTTGCATTTACAGTGTCCATTTTTGTGGCACCTTATTAAATTATCAAG
>VDFB02249104.1:0-25542 GCA_007258455.2 Sequoia sempervirens
ACAAAGTTTGGTTTCGTCTCACCAAGTCAATACCATCCCTTGAATTATTAGGAAGTAGATTAGAACT
The DNA here is from genome assembly GCA_007258455.2 of Sequoia sempervirens. Lineage (NCBI taxonomy): Eukaryota > Viridiplantae > Streptophyta > Pinopsida > Cupressales > Cupressaceae > Sequoia > Sequoia sempervirens. The sequence goes on from VDFB02249104.1 coordinate 68, forward strand.
TCAGACCCCTTGTCTCTTTTTTCAGTTTGTTTGATCTACAACCCAAATAAAAGAGCTTCATTGTCCAAACCTTCATTGTGAATTGAAAAAATTCAATGCTTTAGGTGTGATAAGTTTGGTCACTTTTCCAAACATTGTTCAAATAGACCTAAGCATCAAGCCTCCGTTGCAAATGTAGATGATGTCTCTCCACAGAAGAATGAAGAGCCTTGTTACCATGCAATATAATAAGATCCTTGAAGACTTATGCTTACAATAATTATAAGATCAATATAAGAAGAGCCTTGTTACTATGCAATATAATAAGATCCTTGACTTACTGATGCTTTACTTTTTTCATGATATTATAGAACATTTTTATGGGTTGTTGGAAAGTCTTCCCTTGGGCTACTGAGTTTGGTTACAAGTGATTCATCCAAGTTATTAATTTCTATCTTGTTCTTTTTAGATATAGTCCTCCTTTAATATATTTTATACTGGACTCCAATTGAAGTAGATTATTATATTGTATGAATCAGAGATTCATTTTCATGCCACATTGTACTATACCATATATGCTGCATTTTGAATAATGTTTTAGTCAAATTTGAAAGTAGTAACTGGGGTAATGAAATAAATAAAGGAAGGAAAGATTGCAAATTATGTTTTTTTACTTGCTCCTCTTGTTCAACCTGATAGTGACTATAGAATCACAAGCTATGCTAGTAAAAGCAATGGGAAAGAAAGGGGTTAAAAGAGGGAGGCCAACTACATCAAAGAAGGAACCATCACCCTCTCTGAAAAATAATGAAAATACAAGTAATAACATACACAATAAGAACCTAGAAGATCAAAATCAAACGAAAAGGGGTAGAGCAAAGGGGTTGAAAAGAGAACCATATCCTGTTATGGAATATGAAGAAAAGGGAAAGAATGATGGAAACTTTGGTGAATTGGTGGATTGAAAACAACTTTTCGAGTTAAATCACTGTGAAGGTTTTCTTATTACACCTATTTTCTTGAATCTCATAAGCTAGCTTGGTTACAGTTTGTGTGTGAGTGACTAATTTGTGTGCTCTTGAGTTCTTGTGATTTTGTTTTTACATGGGTTAATTAATTTAATTTGAAAGTCTAGGTATGTGTTAGTGTATATATAAAGATGATTCCATTATATGTGTGACATGCCTTTGTCATTGTGTTGGAATGTTTCAGTATGCTGTGTTTTGCTTGGCAGTGAAAGAAAAAACTATTTGTAGCATTGGTATTCATGTTTCCAACCTTCTAAAGTATCTTCAAAGATAAAGTTCTACTCTTTGTTTATTTTAATTTTCATACTTGCACATTTCATAGTTTTCTAGTATGTCACTTCTATCTGATCTTGTCATAGTGACTTATCAATCCACTGAGAAGCATTCCAAGGTAGATATAGTAGAAATATAGGACTGAACAAATGATGACAATGAGAAAAAGTTACCTAAAAGTCAGTTGGCATTCATTTGTAGTATCAAAGCATACATAAAAGGGTGCCTAGGTCTATGCTTTATCAATGTTAAGTGGCAGAAGGAGAGGTCTTTTATAGAGCATCAGCCAAAACATGCACCTAACTAGAAGGTGAGTTAGTGACATGAGGCTTTTGAAAGTGTGCCTAGCAGTCATGAAGTAGTGAGCAGCAGGTAAAAATGGTGCCTGGGAGGATCTAAAATAATGTTTTGAGTGGCATGATGGATGATGAATAGGGCACCTAGGACCTGGACAAGACTAATTGGAAATTAAAAGCCTAGCATTTCCATTTGACTGAGCTAAAAAGGAAGGTGCACATCAAGGGGATAGGTGCTTGGAGTGGGATGTTTATGCAATGTGAAGCAAATGGTTTGAGTTTGAAAGATGTGTAATGCAAATGTAATCAATAATATGAATAATTTTTTAATTATTAGTTATGTAATCAGGAAGTAATTGCATAATTCTTAGGTTGACTTTGTAAAAACTATATTGTAATTTAAATTTTTTCATCTATTAGCATCTAGTTGTTACTTATGCAATGTGAAGTAATGCTTTGAGTTTGAAAGATGTGCAATGCAATGTAATCAACAATATGAATAAACTACATAATATAACCATTCTTTTATGCTATTGTACATCAAGATATTTAACCATTGCTCACTTGATTAAAATTTCAAAGAGTTTAATTATGCACATGAGGAGGAAATTCAATTTCGATTGTCAACTTCTATATATGAAATCATCCAATAATCAAGTGTACGTCCATATACAAAAATGGCATCAACACCAACTCAAACAAAATTTTACAATATGTGGTGCATATGCCATCTCAAGAGATTCATTCAGTTTACATGCCAAAAATGTCTATCTCATCCTAAACTACTAGTGGATCATCAAAATGGAGCCTCTTTGAACCACTCATTGGCTCTGAAGGTAGCTACACAAAAAAAAGTCAAACCACAATTGAGATTAGTTATACTATATAATTTAAAATCGAATAATTAACATCAAAATCAATATACATTAAATTATAATTGAACTCTAAAAATTGTAATCTTGATTACCTGAAATATCCGCCTCTTCAAAGTGGGTCAAGAGTTCTAGAATATGCCCTCAAAGAACTCTAATTCAAACCATCTTTGTAATTTCAATCTATATAGGTGGTATCAAAAACATAAAAGTGATCCGCTAGCATACAACTGTCGCTAATAGAACATATAAATACCAAAACACAAAATAAAATGAACACATACTTTAGGGTTGGATCTTTTCTTTATCTCCTTTAGGTGTTTCAACACCTCTTCCTTGAGGTGATTCAACACCTACTCCTTCAAGTGTTCCAATATGTATTGCTTCAGGCATTGTGTCACTTGTCAACAAGGACATATAGCTCATAATTCCTTGCACATAAAAATGACAAGTACATATGAAACTACCAATCTATGTCGATGTATGTATAATCAATATAAGATCTTAAAATTCTTAATTCAATCAAATTTGAGTTCAATTACCTTCCCCTTATCCAACATTTCACTTCCATAATCTGGACAAGGTTGCACCTCACTCGCACAAGGTATTTCCCACAAGAGGAAAATAAGATAAACATATAAGTTATTATATAATTTCATTTTAATGACAATTCAAAGGACAAGAAAGTATACAATAAATAAATGTAAAATGAGGAGTGCAAAAATATGAGCATCGCAAGTAGTCCAAAGCTAAAATGAAATGGCCCTCAAGGTGCTATCCATCACATTTTTCAGCTCCTCCTCGGACATCAACTATTAAATAGACCATGTAAATAAATATTAGTACATTATACTATCTCTTATTAATATTCATTTAAAAACAAATGCAAGTTATGAATTCACAAGTTAAATTTTACTTGTGTCACTATTCCAATGTCCCCCTCTAGCAAGAGAGGACTCTGTACGATGTGCTCCACTCCCCACGGCCTGGATCTATAATGTCCACATCGTGGAAGTCATAATCAGAAGTGTCTAGGGGATGCTTGGCAGGCTGTACAAGAGGACCCAAGCATATTTGGCGGCACATGGAGCAAGTATGTGGTACAAAAATATGTGGACCTGACGAGGATGATGTAGCAGCACTCAAGCCATCACCAACATCACCAGAATGTGGCTGAGCTACTATAGAAGCATGCGAAACCAAAAGACCACTCAAAGAGTGAATAGCATCGATAGTCTGTGTGGCCGCATCCTGCATAATATCTAGATGGTATACTGGAGGTGGCGGAGGAAGGGGAGGGAGGGGAACATGTGGGTGGGGTATTACTCTAACTACCCCTTCTCTATCCTGGGGCATACCTCCACCAATGCCCTGGAAGGGTCTAATGTCAAAGTAATTGACATGATGCCCTAACACAAACTCAGCATATAATTTTTTTATAAAGTAAAATGGTACATCCAAATTGTTGTTCGGTGGTTTCAAAAAAACCATACACCAACGATCCCAAAAATTTTCTACAATGTCTCTATGAGTGCATCATTTTATAGAAAGTTTTGTTTTATTAACATTAACTAACAAACCAGTGCGGGGGTTAACAAATAAAGAGGCTATTTGGGCTTTGGTTATCCCAAGATCTTTCACATCATCATAGGACAATCCACATGTATAATATTCTCTCATGTTTTCTCGCCATGAATGAAAGGCATTATGTTGTGAGGAGAGGGTTTCTATATTTTAATTATTTCTTTCATTGTGTTTTGACATCTAAGATAATCGAGGACTTCATATGGGAACTTCAGAAATGCCCTTAATTGTTGCAATTTTAGGAAATTAATTCTGAATTGATGGTCAAGTGTGGTGGAGGTGGTGGTGGTGGAGGTGGGTGGGAGGTGGAGGGAGGTGGGTGGAGGTGGTGTAATTGGTGCATTTTCATTGTCGAGTCATAATGCCTCGATTCAATATAAAACAAATCAATTTAATTAAATTAGACAATATAAATGAAAATATTATGCACACCAGTTTCAAAAAATCCAAACAAAACCCTAGTTTTTAACAAAAATCTGGCAAAATTTTCTAATTTTTAATCTAAATACATAAAAAAACACTATTTTAAAGTCAAAATCCATTGCAAACATTCAAATTTCATCAAAATCCATGCTAAACTCAAATTTTTCATAAAAAATCTATCAAAACCACCCAACTATTTAGGTCCAACCTTTACTGGGAGAGTTATCAAACCAATTATAGAGAAGCCATAACCATCATGAGCTTTTAATCATGCTTTTGATTGTTCATAATCATCTGCATAAAGTTCATGTACATACAATAACTCTTTTTTGATCATATTCACTATGTACATGGGATCAATGAGTATTCCCCTTTTTGGGTTTCTGCAAACTTGACATAAAGAAGACCATTGAGTGTAGTTATAGAAGAATCAATATATGTAAAAAAAAAAAAAAAAAAAATATTGGTTTTTCCTTTATGATTTTGAATATTAATAATGTCTATAAAGTATGGAAAATCATTATCATCTTCTTCATTATCATTGTATTGAACAAAGTTTGCTTGAATGAATTGGCAATGGGCTTGTAAATATTTGTAAGTATTGATTAGGTGAAAAAACCAATTTATTCCCTTTGTCATTAATAGGTCATCCAACTGGATTTGATTAGAATGAGGTCTTGCACTTGGTTATAAACATGCTTACATCTTTCCATATCATGTCGAGGTGTACGATGATATTGAAAAAATGTTTTTGCATTAAAGTTTGGTGGTAAAGGTTTAATTGTTTGAATATGACTAATTGGAGGAAGTTGAATCATATTCTTTTTTAACAATTGCAACATGATCACATGGAGAGAATCAAACAACTATGTACTTCCTATCTCATGGCCTAAATTTATATCTAGAGTTATGTTTTACGTGAGCTACTTTTGCCCCAAATATTAAGAGCGCTTTGACATGAATGTTTATCAAGTAATGAATGTTTTGTTTTTCTTTAAATGATTGATAGTTGTTTGAGGCTAATAGGAGCCTATGAATGGGTACCTTCATACCAACTAATCGATATTCGATAATCATGAAGGGTTATACAAAAACATGTTAAGGATGGATATTTCATTAGCAATTTCTTATCTTGAATATTAGGTTGTAAGTTACCTATAAACACCCTTTGAATGTCAACATCTTGAAGACTATAGGAGAATTTCAAATAAAGGGATAAGTATCATTTCATAAAGTTTTTTATTTTCTCTTTAGGTCCTTGATTACAATGAACTAAATTTGTTAATGTAACTTGAGGACTGATGTTCACTTGAAAGTGTTGGAGGAAATCACTAATGAGTTGTGTAAAGGAGGTAATTGATTGTTTGTTAATGAACAAAACCAATCCAAGGCCATATCTTTTAATGATCTAGAAAAGAGTTTCACTATGAGTGAATCTTCAAAAATAAAGTCTCTACACAAGGTAGTAAAAACTAACAAATGGTTATTAGGATATTTTTACCATTGTACTTTCCAAAGTGAGGTATTTCAATGTTTTGTAGTATAGGTGTATTTAAAATAGTGAACATTAATGAACTATGTGTAAGGTATTTTGGATGTTTACTATTGGTTTGATTTTGGTTTAAGTTTGAAATTTGTTGTTGTAATAATGTCATGCTTTAAATAAAAAAGTTGATTTATCACAAAATCATTGGGCCACATGTTGTGAGAGTTTTTCAAGTATGGTGAACTAGTATGGAGGAATGGTGGGATATTATATTTAATGTTTAGGAGGGGTGATGAATATGGAGGTGTTATAGGTGAAGGGACAAAACTATTATAATTTCCACTAGAAATTCCTAAGCTTGAGTTTAAACCATTGTTATATTCCATCATTGATGCTATGACTGGAGGTGTAAAGTTGGGAATAGAAGGCATTATTGTGGGAGAGGAAACTTATTTTCCAAAGGGATTTTGAGCATTAGTCAAAAATTTCATGAAACTAGCTACCGAAGGAATATTAGAATCTACTATATTAGCTAGGCTACGTAACACTTCTATCCCTTCCTAATCATTTACCAACTTCCCAATGCTATCCAAAAGAGGGATTGCTTCTCCATCCAAAGGTTCAATGCTTAAGAATTGTTGAATTCATTGTAGGTCTTTATCCAATTATTCTAGATTATCATTAGGGACCTTAGAAATAACATATGCCAAGTCCACATAAATGTTAGGTTACAAAAAAGACATGGGTAATGTAGGACTAGGGAGGGAATATAAGATGGATTGGGTAGACATAATATGTTGAGTGAAAGAGTTATAAGAATCAAGCTCAACATTGGCTATGATTGCAACATAGGAAGCCATAAGTCTACAACTACATCTCACGTGGGTATTAGTGAAGTGACACAAGGTCATGAAGCTCATAAATTTTCTACAAGATTCAAAACAATTTAATGCTCATACAATGAAGGGAAAACACAAAATAGTCACAAAAACTAAAATAATTTGCACACACAAAACCCAAAACAACATAAGAATCATAGAGATAGAACTATGATCCAAATCTTTGTTAAAACTGATTGGACAGGGAATTGGCACCCTAGACTGATGAGGTTGATTTTTGTTAAATTTAAAATCTAAAAATGAGATATAGTATCTGAGGATCCTAATTGAAGATGTTTAGGTCTGCCAATAGGAATACTTTTAGAAATGCACAAAATTTTAATTTTATATACATGCAGCCATAATGCCTGATTAAATATAAAAACAAATCAATCTAATTAAAATCAGACAATATAAATTAAAATAGTATAAAAATACCCTAGTTTTAAAAAAAAATCCAACAAAAACCCTAGTTTTTAACAAAAATCTATAAAATTCTCTAATTTTTAATCCAAATACATAAAAAACACTATTTTTAAGTGAAAATCCATTGCAAACATTCAATTTTCATCAAAATCATGCTAAACTCAAATTTTTCATAAAAAATCTATCAAAAAACCCTATTTTGAAAAAAATCAACTAAAATTAAACAAATCTAATTGAAAATTTGATTAGAGCAAATAAAAAATCAAGAATCTAACCTTTTGCAGATGGATTTGACCAAATCGGATATCTGATTTGTGGAAACAACTTTCCACTGTGCGCCCACCGCGGTTAAGCAAATGTCGAATGAATATGAGTTTTAGTCGGCCTGAAATAGATATATATATATATATATGTGTCAATAAAATTGGATATCCGATTTAGATCGGATATCCGATTTGGATCGGATATCCGATTTTCAAATCTAGGTTTTTGCTTTGCCTCAGTAGTCACCCGAGCCCCATAAAGTCAACTCGGCATTTTCGCATTTTTGAGTCGTAGAAACATGTATTTTTTTCTCCATTGCCACTTTTGGCATACCATGATCCTGCATGCCCCATGGACTTGTTGGAATTCTGAATCTTCTCAGAATCAAGGGTTGACTCCATCTTATTCTTCTTATTCTTCCATCCTTACTAACAAATCTATCCAAGTGTCAAATACAAATATACATGAGGCTACCCATGGCTGATGACTATCTATACATCATCAAATTTGTCTACATCAAATATCTAAGCTTTCTAGTCCTCTTTTAGCTAAACTGATATTAAATCTTTATCGCGAGCTCGACCCAAAATTGGATTTTTTTCGCTTGATCTCTCAAGGGGGCAGTATAGTAGCGTAATTTCTTCCACTAGGGCAGTAGTGAGCCATCTGAAAGAATAATTTTTTTTTTAATTTTGATCATGGTAGTGTTATTCTTTGAACCGACGTAGCAAGTACTTTGCTTCAAAGAGGGGCAAAATGTAGACACTGAAAAAGTCTTGATTGATACTATGCATTTGATTCTGATCAACTAACACCATTTTTTCCAAAATCATCTCAAATTGATCAATTAATTGAATAATCATCATTATTTAATTAAAATCAACAAATTCAACTATTAATCAAATATTTAATTAAATTTATTGATTTATTCTCTTTCTTCTAACTAATTTTCATCAGATTTAATTAAATCAAATCATTTAATTAAATCCCCCTAAGTCTTCTTATTTGATTAAAATCAATTAAATCAAATGCCTCAAACCCCCTAACCTCTTCCAATTAATTAATCCTAAATCATCTTCTATTTATCATCAATCAAATCCTCCAGCTTTCAACCCTTCAAAAATTAAATCAACCATGGTCAACTAATCAGGTTGCACATAAAATCAATTTCTTCTATTTATCTAATTCCTCAATTATTCTCACAAAGTCATATTCTAAGGAATATTCCTCTCAACAACCTTTCATTCAATTTCCATCCAAAGGTTTTCAAAAACCTATCATATCCTCTTACATCTACAATAACTTCTCTTACAACCTTTCAAATCCTCTTACATCCTCTCAAATCTCATTCAATTTTTCTTACACCAATTTGAAATTCTCAACTAATAGCATTTACTTCTCTTCCATCCTCCTCCACTCACACATTCCCAAAATGTGCTCCAACTTCCTCCAATAGAATTGTGACACTTGGCACATTCTCATTAGATCTCAATTTATCCCACAGTCACCAATTTTCTCTAATCTTCAACCCTTGGGTTCTATAAATATAGGCATCCTTTTCACAATATGGATCCACAACTTAGAGCATTATCATTATAGGCATTTCAATCCATAGTTTTTCATCATTTTCAAGCAATTTAGCTAGATTATAGCCATTTTTCATACTTGAACCATCTTCAATCATCAAAGTTTATCAAAGGGATTGGGAAAGGGCTTATTTCCACATCAAAGGAGCACCACTCCCCCTATGGGATGGAGGTTTAGCTAGTTCAATTTGATTTACATGTTTTTGATATAGGAAAAAATAGATTCTGAAGGGACTCGGAACCCTTTAACAAAAAAGAGCAAGGTTGTAGAAAAGACAACAAGAAGCCAGTGAAAAAGACTGGTCAGCTCCAAATCAAGAACAATTAAGATTTACATTTAACATTTTTCTTGTGGGAGAGGAGAGTCATGTCGAAAGATGACAGAGAGGATTTATCTTTTTTTCCCTTAACTATGATCCAGCCATCTTCCACTTGCGCCGCCTTACCATGACACGCCAGCTCGCTACTTTCATGAAGATGAAAGCCAACAGCCAAAGTATTAGGGGTTACATCTTGATTCCTTTGCATAGATAAAGACTTTTCTAAAGAGCCACTAGATAGGGAAGCCAGTGCACATTCCCCTGAAATGGCAGTTGTTGACTCAATAGGGGTTGCCTTAGCGACCCTGCCATTTGAGACGACCAGAGGGGGCGTCCCAAGACCTAGTGATTCAGAAGAAGCCACCTCACGAACTTTAGGGGTTTCAACAAGATGTTTAGTTTCAACAACCCCACCAGAAGAGACATCCAAAGGGGATACCTCACGAGCTTGTGATTCTGAGGCAACCACCTTAAAAAAGCTCCTATGTTGATCAACATTCTTCTCAACTATATAATGTTGTTGAGAGGCACCTTTCCACCAGGAAGTTGAGGATTTTTTCTTGAAACCACATTTTGTAGCAGAGTGACCTATTTTAAAACATCTTCTACAATGGAAGGGATTTTTATTTACATGTTATCTTTCATTAGTTTCTTTTTATATTCATGTTTTCTCTTGAATTTGGCTAAATAATTTCATAGGGAACATTATATTTTCTTTCTAACATGTTTGAAACTTGTTTGATGATCTCTTGTTAGCTTGTGACACTTGGGACATTCTCATTGGATCTCAATTTATCCCACATTCACCAATTTCCTTTATTCTTCAACCTTTGGCTTCTATAAATAGAGGCATCCTTTTCACAATATGGATCCACAACTTAGAACATTATCATTATAGGAATTTCACTCCATAGCTTTTCATCATTTTCAAGCAATTTAGCTAGATTATAGCCATTTTTCATACTTGGATCATCTTCAATCATCAAAGTTTATCAAAGGGATTGGGAAAGGGCTTCTTTCCACATCAAAGGAGCACCACTCCTGCTATGGGATGGAGGTTTAGCTAGTTCAATTTGATTTACATGTTATCTTTCATTAGTTTCTTGTTATATTCATGTTTTCTCTTGAATTTGGCTAAAGAATTTCATAGGGAACACTAGATTTTCTTTCTAACATGTTTAACACTTGTTTGATGATCTCTTGTTAGCTTGTGTAGGTATGTTCAACTATATTTGTGACTGTATTATAACCTGTAGTTTGAAAACAACTTAGTTGATATAAAATATATATATATATATATATAAATATATGTATGTATATATATAAATATATACCAATTTATGAGGATATATATATAGGTATATTTGTATATGTATTATAATGGTGTTAGTAAAAGAATATTCTTACTTCAAAGTGTAGACATTTGTGGGTAAATAAACAACATAAGATTCTAAAAAGAAAGATTAATTTTAATTACATTTGAATAATAATGAGTTTTGTTATTTAATGTGAAATCAGACTATTCCCTTGATAATCATAAATATTGCATGATTTTGTAAATTGTATGTTATATGGGTTGTAAATCAACCATGGATTCCATGATTACAGTATTGGGATTGGTTTCTTGCATGATGTGTTACTTGGGTGTTGGATATTGGAGCACATTTTGGCCATTATTCTATTGGGAGTCTTCCAGAAGCTTGAGAAATTATGTTATCGGTTAAATGTTTATGTTGAACCTTGAATTTGGTTGATGTGATACTTGAGATGTATTATTGTAGGGGGAGCGGGGGGAAGGGGGCATGGGGTTGTTTAGCCATGCACTATTTACTCACTTCTATGGTTGATTTTGTGTGCAGGATGGTTCATGCTTTGCCTTATGTGTATGTTCTTGTGGTTGTGGTGATTCGTGCAAGTTGGCTTTACCCTGTTAGATGTGTTGGATCTTCTAGTTGTTAGTAGGGGGAGTGGCTCTCAATGGGGGCCATCACACAAAGTGGCATCTAGGATGTATGTGGAGTGTTTCTTAGTCAGGTGAAGGGTATGCGGGATCATCATGGAAAAAGCGAGGCCCTTAAGTGGCAAAAATCCAGAAAAAAATGAGGGATTAGACAGAACATTAAAAAATTTGAATAAGTTATCTATATTATTTTAAAATATGTAAGAATAGAATTTGTAGGAAATTGATTTAGTTTCTAAACTACTAGGTTTTTTAAATAAAATAAAACTATTTGGTGAAATTTGAAATTTCAATGCAGTAGTACTTAAATTTTAGGGAAAAAATAAGAGGTAGGTGTTTGTCGACCACCTAACCACAATAAAATGATAATATTTTTTTATAAAATTTTAGATATAAATGAAGACTCATGTGCGGATGTGATGCATATTTTTTTGTAATTTTTTTCCAAGTAAATAATTAATTATTATTTTTTTATTACAACTTTAAAAAATATAAAAACTCGTATGTCTGACCACCTTAACTTGGTCAAAAATTCATGAAATTCGATTTTTCTTTTTTTAATCCTATAGTATGAGAAGCATATAATGTGATGCATGTTTTGGATTCAAAAAACTTTATACCATTTGAAAGTTGTAGATGTTTTTCAATAAGCTTATCAATTAGGATTTTAGTCATAATTTGAATAGAAATTGAATAATAATTACTTATTAAATTAAAATTAAAACATAATTTATATTGGTGGAAGCTAAGAATCTCCTTTAAAACCCTTTTAGTTTCATCGATTTTGGGTTAAAAAAGTTGTCGACCACAAAACCCCATCATATTGCCCTTTTGGCCCATAAGTGATCCTCATACGAAACCTAATTAATAAACTAGGGGGTTGGGTAGAATCTCACTCTAATTAAGATAATTGGATTCCTCACTCATGCCTATAGTGCTCGTTCAGGCTAAGGATGGGTTGAGAAGGCTTGGTTGGAAAGATCAACTTCCTTGTCCTCATGAAAGGAAATTTGGTTCTGCATGTGTCACCTTATGGGGCCGACGTCTAGTGTGAGGCTATCAGTACAACCATAGATAAGAAGTAGCATCTAGTGAGAGGCTATTAGGACAACCCATGCTAGGACCATGCGAGGAAACTCTCCGCTGCTGCAACCTAACATTCCCTTGGATTGTGTTTCCCTTGTTGCTTGCATGCCTTTAGAAGCGGTGTCACTGTTATGTGATGTTACATTGTATTTTGTATGTTGGAGTCCTAATTAGTCTAGTTATGTCAGTTGGTGGTCTCCTTGTTTGTTTAATTGTTGTGGTGGGACCTTATCATTATCTCCTAGCATGGGGGTGGACCTTAGGGTTCCACATGGTCAGGTGGAATGTGCTTATTCATCCATTGGATTTCCCTGATGTTGATCATTCATGTGGGCTACTCTTGGTGATGTGGAATCCTACACTTGTTCCAATTCAAGTGAAATATCTTTCATGTACTTGTATTGTACTATAAATCAATTGTATCATGTATTATATTTCTGATGTACTCTCCTCACATGTATATAATGATACATTATTGTACAAGTTGTAATGATGTAACTAACTTGATGAACTCTCTCTTGTAATGAAAAAAGTAAATGATGTTTTTGGCACATGTTAGTTAATTGAATTGATTTTGGATGTTATAATGATGACATGATATGGTTAATTCTTATTGGTAGATCATTTGAAATTGTGTGATGGATTAAGAGAACTTTATTTTGTTAGGTAAAATTTGGATTAATGAGATGTGTATACATCTAAAATTATTCTAGAGAAAATTATATAAAAACTAGTTATTTAATTAATAAAATCTTTATTTCCTCTACTTATAAATAAATTGCAAAGTTTATTTATATAGTTCATATTTCTTAATTCTTCCTATCTAAACCACTTTCTTCATTATTTAAATAAATAAACAAATTTAACTAATTTGTTTTATTTGATTAATTCCTGCCAACTAAATTTGAATTTTAAAATTGGAATTTAGTCACATTTCTCCATATTTTCTAACCTCCTTCCACCTCATCTTCCACCTCACTATGTGTCACATGGAATTAATTATTTCTAATTTCTAAATGGGCATTTTCCTCAAAAAATTTAACAACCTTAGAGACACATGGCTTCTCCTTTCCACTTATTCCCTTCTACACTTGGCAAGCTTGTTCTATTAAAGGGGACAACTTCCTTGATTCTCTCTAACCTCTTCGCTTCTCACCGTTGATCTCTCTAGACTGAATCTTGATCATCCATTGCTGCCACATCACTTGATGCCTTGATGAAATCTATAAATAGAGGACCATTTACAACTTTTCATATAGAGAGCATAGCATAAATCTACTTTTCAGAAATACTTTTAGCATTTGAGAGCTTAGTATTGGCATTTTAGCTTAGAATTTAGCATTTGATTTCAAGTAGTGTTATAATGGCAATTTCATTTCTAGGAACTTAATTTGTTGCATTATCATTACAGAATTTCCATAGCATATCCATTAGCTTATCATTGCATCATTTAACATCATTATGTATACAGCATCATATCATTCAACACATCATTTAATATATCATTCATCAAAATCCACAATCATGTAGATGCAGGTATAGTTTCCTACATTTTAGTTTAATGGCTTCTCATTTCTTAGGTTGTCATCCTAGTAGTTGAGTGCATACCTAAAATCTGAGAGCACTAATACAGGATCCTTAAGAATAGAGGAGGATGGAACAGCTTTGAGGAATCACTTTATCAATTTTTTTGTTAAATTTGATTTCCTTAATATAACACATTGCATCGATTGTGTGTTTTGAATTTGATTATTTTGATTCCCATATTTTAAACACACATAAATTGGCACCCACCGTGGGGCCAGGCCCTTGTTATTTTAACATTTTCTAGAAAGTGTTCTTACAGGTTCGAATGTGAATTCTTTCGGTGCAACCACAAATTCTTCTGGCGCACTCGAAACATTTTTCGGTGCATACACTGATTGTTACGATGCAACTACGAGTTCCTTCGGTGCATCCAATCCATTCATCGGTGCATCAGGGGGTTTCTATAACACATTCATTACTTTTTGCAATGCATCTAATACTTTTTGTAGTGCATTCACTGCATTTTTAGTCGCATCTACCTTTTTAGCGCATTGAATTACTGTAATGGTGCATTTAATTTTCATTGCAAAATTTTCCAGATTCTAAGAACTGATGAATTTTTTCTGTTGTGCAGGTTTCATAAACATTTTCAGAGACTCTGCTGAAACCCTTGAATGTTGTCAAAGAACATTTATTGAAAACTACTAATAATTTTGATGCAAGGGCTGGAGTTGATTTATTTCCTTTTGGTTAATTTAGGAATCTATATTAATTAGCAGGAAATAACTCCATATTTTATGTGCTTGATGGATAGGTAGGCATATGCTCTCCTTAACTAGGTGAGTAAAAGCCAAACCCATTCATTTTATTTTTGTTTTACCCTTAGAGGGCCTTTGTGGGAAAAATTAATCACCCAAGGGAATAACCCATGAGAACACGCTAAACCCAATGACTTTTGGTATATAAGTGTGGGTACTTGAGGAAAGTTCAAGTATCACGAGGATTGTTCTAAGAAGAAGGGAAGAAATGGTCTCTTGCCATATGGATGATGCCCCTTGAACAAAATGCCTATATTAGAACCTTTTGTTATAGCAAGCCAAAATCCTATTCTATTTACTGGTGCAGAAGGTCTAACCTTTCAAGTCATCCCACATTTTTGCGGCTTTTAGTAGAGATGAGAAGTATGCCATGGGAGATTCATGGGTATTGAAGCTTGGCTGACCCAAGAAGTGAGTGTCATGGAGGGAAGCTAGTGTGATCAAGCTTCTAATCATCCGCTAAAAGTAGGTGTAGCTGGAGTAAAATCCAAGTGGGAATCTAGTAAATATTGTCCTGCATAGCCTTAGGAATTGTACATGTTTGATGTGTTTTACCAATATTTTTTTAAACAAACTTCAAACAAAACATCACGTGCACTACAAGTAAAAACGTTGATTCAAAAGACATCCTTTGAAACAAACAATTTTTTGACTAAAAAATTAGAAAAATTAAACAAGCTTGCAAGAAACTGTGACATTTTACCAATTCAGCACATCCACTACTTATTATGGCACCTTTACACCATTCTCTGATGCATCCATTTGTTGTTATAATGCATACACTATATCTGTCAGCACATCCATTGCATTCTGTAGAACATTCACCCATTACTGTAGTGCATCCATCCAATACTTTGGCGCATTCAAACTATTATGTAGTGCATCCAACCAATCCTACAACGCATCCAAGCCATTATGTGGTGCATCAAAGCAATTTTATAGTGCATCTTCCTTTTAGCGCATACATTTACTGTTACAGCACATCCACCGGATTTATAACCAGAAAGCTAAATTTTACCCCCTATCTGACATTTTGAACCCAGATTTAGGGATCTTTTCCATAGAGAAGTTCATTCCTTATCCCAACATTGCTTTAAACTTGGAAAAATTAGCATTTACAAGTGAAATCATTTACCTAAACTTTGATCAAACATCTAAAAGTGTCCAACCATCATCAAACCTAAATTTGATCATCAAGTTGAGTTCCATCATCAAGATTTGTCATCCTTCATCCCAAAACTACACACTTTACATTAAATTTCATTACCTTAGTCCCATCAATAGAATTCATCATTCTATTTGACCTAGGTATCTCTTTGGCACTCCTAAACAACGGTCAAAATTTAGCAAACCTTCATCACTTACATGCCCATTTTAACAAGATCCCAAAAGAAAAAACTTAAGGATAAGGAACTTGAACCTCAAAAAACCATGGGTGAACTAGAAGAAAACCCTTTCCAAAAAATCCCTCAAAATAAAATAGAATAAATAACAGAGGAGGAAATAGAACAAGCAAACCAAGATCCCAAATTTCATAAATTCCTAGAGAGGATCTTTGAAAAAGGAAGAGAAAAATACCTTCTAATGTTAGCAAACCAAGGGGTCAAATTACCAAGTGATTTTGATGTCAACAAATTGAAAGAAACACCAAATTCAGATCAAATGGCTACCCTAACATATCAAATGAAGAACCTTCAACAAAAATTACAAGACATGCAAATAGGTACTACCAAAAGATATTTGTTACAAGATATTTGTCCCTACCCTTTTGATAAGAATTTGAACATGATACCATTCCCACTGAATTGTGACATCCCAAAATATGACAAATACAATGGAAATTTTGATCCCATAAACCATGTGAGGGAATTTCGAACCATGAGTCTTGAGTTTGCTTATGAAAACACCTACTTGATGAGACTTTTTCCTCGTAGCTTGGGAGGCCATTGTATGTAATGGTTTTTGAAACTACCACCAAGCATAAAATCCTTTGAAGAGCTTGTCAACAAATTTATCACTCAATATTCATATAACATTTCACATGAGATACCCATGAAGGATCTTTGCAATACCAAACAGAAACAAGGATAATCCTTTCTCATATTCTTACAAAGGTGGAGAAGGTTATTTGCTCGATATGTTCGTCCTATACCCGAACAAGAAAGATGGAAATTTTTATTGATAACCTCAACAATGAAATGAGCTATAGGCTGCAATTACAATGTCCCCCTAGCTTTAAGAAGATGATCGAAAATGGTGTCAAAATTGAAGAAGATTTAGTCAAAAGAGGGGTATTGAAAATTTAAAATGAAGGATCAAACAATGCTAGCTCTTCCAGTCATCATAACAACAATGAGAAATCAAAATTATGGATCAGAAACAAGAATTCCAATGATGGTGCCACTAAAACACATAATGCCAAACCGGTCTTTAATCTAGCAAGAACCACAACCAAGACTGATCAAAACACCAATCAAGGCACTAATCAAAATGTTAACCAACACAATAATCAAAACAGTCACAATCAAAGTAATACCATATCTAGACCTCCACCCTATCAAACACAATCAAACCACAGAAAATTCACACCTTTGGGTCAATCACATGAAATCTGCATTGAGAGAACTTCTTACAAATAACCTTATAACACTACCTGACACCTGAGGCTTTGAACCAAAAGTAAAATCATTATGGTGGAATGAAGTGTTTAATACTAATTATAATTTGGAAAATAAATGACTATGTGACTAAAAATTTTAGTCATTGACTAAAAGTTTTAGTCCATTGACTAACACTAATTAGAATTTGGCAAAATAAATGACTAATATTAGACAAATAGTGAATAAATAAATGACTAATATCAAGCAAATAAAAATGACTAAATAAATGACTAAATATATGACTAAATTGATGACAAAATAAAAGACTAGTACTCCTCTATTCTATTTTCTTTCGAATTTGATCATAATCCATAGAGCTTAAGCACCCCTCATGGAACCCCTACCTAAGCGGGCCATTTGGTTGCCTAGGTTGCTTGGTGTACCAAAAACACCTATTGCATAGAAGGCATTGCCTCTAGGTGCAGTCTTAAGGCCTTCAAATTTTTATAAAAAAAATTAACATTTACATTCTTTAACTTTTATTACTCATTATGTTAATGAATCATTAATGTTTTTAATTATGATTTGAAGCTAGTTTGATTTTCCTATTGTGTTAGCATGTCAAATGTATCAAAGAGCAATTGTAGTCAATTTCACTAATAAAATAACAACTAAAATTGACTTAATTCTACTCATTTTTTGTAACATAATTATAAATGACTAAATAAATGACTAATTTGATCATCATAAGTGACTAATTAAAAAAAAATCTTATTGAGGGAGTGGGTTGTATTATAATATAATATAATAATAATATATTATATTACAATACAATATAATACATTATAATATAATATGAGATTATATAATATAACATATATAGTATATATTATAATATATAGATTTTTTGATATTTAAGTCGTTTGCAAAAGATTCTTCTCGCCGACTGCTTGAAATACATTATCCAAGGTTGCTCCGACCAGGCTGTTGCGCCGATCAGAGATAGCTAATGACACAGCCCCTTTGGGGTGCAAGAGCACCCCTACTGCGGGTCGCGATGCAACCAAAGAGAGAAATGTGCCATATCTAGCGTGGATTCTTACTTAGAGGCGTTTAGTCATAATCTGACACACGATAGCTTCACGCCACTAGCTTTTCAACAAAGCGCGATGACCAAATGTGTGAATCAACGGTTCCTATCGTACTAAGTTGAATTACTATTGGGGCACAGATCATCAATATGGTAAAACTAACCTGTCTCACAACGGTCTAATCCTAGCTCACGTTCCCTATTGGTGGGTGAAAAATCCAACACTTGGTGAATTCTACTTCACAATGATAGGAAGAGCTGACATCAAAGGATCAAAAAACAACGTTGCTATGAACACTTGGTTGCCACAAGCTAGTTATCCCTGTGGTAACTTTTCTGACACCTCTAGCTTAAAATTCCAAAAGTCTAAAGGATTGATAGGCCACGCTTTCATGGTTTGTATTCATACTAAAAATTAAAATCAAATGAGCTTTTACCCTTTTGTTCCACATGAGATTTTTGTTCTCTTTGAGCTCATCTTAGGACACCTAGGTTATCTTTTAACAAATGTGCTTCCCTAGCCAAACTCCCCACCTGACAATGTCTTCCCCTGGGATCGGCATACCTAGATGCACCTTAAGGCCAAAAATAGGGGCATTTCCCCGTCTCCGCCTCACGGAATAAGTAAAATAACATTAAAAGTAGTGGTATTTCACTTATGCCGAAATGACTCCCACTTATTCTACACCTCTCAAGTCATTTCACAAAGTCGGGCTAGAGTCAAGCTCAACAGGGCCTTCTTTCCCTATTGATTCTACCAAGCCCGTTCCCTTGGTTGTGGTTTTGCTAGATAGTAGATAGGGATAGTGGGAATCTCATTAATCCATTCATGCACGTCACTAATTAGATGATGAGGCATTTGGCTACCTTAAAAGAGTCATAGTTACTTCCGCCGTTTACCCGAGCTTGGTTGAATTTCTTCACTTTGACATTTAGAGCATTGGGAAAAAATCACATTGTGTCAGCATCTACAGGGACCATCACAATGCTTTGTTTTAATTAAATAGTCAGATTCCCCTTGTCCGTACCAGTTCTGAGTCAGCTGTTTGCTGCCTAGGGAAAGCCCCCGCAAAGGAGCATCTCGCGTTCATCACCTGATCGACATGCGATGGCCCGCCCTCACCATGGTAGCAACTCAGGCAGGCCGCCAACAACCCACGGGTTAGGGGTGTAGACCCCTAGGCCCAATCCTTAGAGCCAATCCTTTTCCCAAAGTTATAGATCCATTTTTCTGACTTCCCTTACCTACATTGTTCTATTGACCATAGGTTGTTCACCTTGGAGACCTGATGCGGTTATGAGTATGACTGGGCATGAACGATACTTGGTCCTCTAGATTTTCAAGGTTCGTCAAAGGCACACCAGACACTGCGAGACGTGCGATGCTCTTCCAACTGCTGGACCCTATCTTCGGTTGAATCGATTTTAAGGTGGGAAAGCTGTTAAAAAGAAAAGATATCTCTTCCCAGGGCCCCTGCCAACGTCTCCAAATTTCTTAACATTGTCGTCCGCCGCCACACCGGTTTGGGAATATTAACCCGATTTCCTTTCGATGATCGTGCAAAGTGCGCCCTTGAAACAAGGCTTTCCCATCTCTTAGGATTGACTAACCCATGTCTAAGTGTTGTTCACATGGAACCTTTTCCTACTTCAGTCTTCAAAGTTCTCATTTGAATATTTGCTATTACCACCAAGATCTGTATTGGGGGTCGGTCCACCCAGGCTCACGTCTAAGGTTTCGCAACAACCCCCACGTCCTTCTACTCATCGAAGCTTGGCACTTGCCCCGACAGCCGAGTATAGGTTGCGTGCTTCAATGCCATCCATTTTTGGAGCTAGGTGATTTGACAAGATATTATATAATATTATATAATAATATAATATAATATTTATATTATATAATATTATATTTATATTATAATGTATTTAATATTATACAATAATATAATATTATAATATAATATAATTATTATATTATAATATATTTATAATATAATATTAAATTATATAATATTGTAATATTATATTATATTATATTATATCATAATATTATAATATAATACTATATTTATATTATAATATAATACTATATAATAATATAAAATTATAATATATTTAATAATATATATTGTACAAAGGTAGGAAAATTATATATTATAGTTGATTTAGTTTCAAACAGGGGGCAAATAAACGGGCGGGCAAAATCTTGGCGGTATTTTTCATTTTAATAAACATACCCTAAAACTCTAACTGAAACCTTATGTTCAGGTTGCAGCTCACCAGTGAAAGGTCAATACCAACGAGTAAGAGTTTGGAGGAGCTGAAACAAATAGCGCTGGGAAAGCAGCAAATATGTGATCTCAGGGGCTCGAATGGTTGCAGTGTATGCACAAGACGGATTTGTTGAAAAGGCTTTAGAAATTTTCCAGCAAATGCCATTGTCAGGTATGAGGTCAAGCCCCACAACCTTTGCCATCATCTAGCTTGCCTATGCCAAAATGGGCGAATTGAAACATGGTATGGCATACATTATAGAATTCATATGAAATCCAAAGATTTCCAATTATATATTAATTATGCTAATATATACTTAACTACGTAGGGTAAAGGATGCCATAATGTTAAAAGCTAAATGTGCTCAGTATTAGGATCTTGGCAGTAATTTTCATTTTAAAAGCATACCCTAAAACCATCGTCGAAGCTTTATTTTCAGTTGCAGCTCGCCAGTGAAAGGTCAATACCAACGAGGAAGAGTTTGGAGGAGCTGAAACCAATAGTACAGGGGCACTCTCTCGCTTTCTTAGAATGGTCTCGGTATCAGATGCAACTTGCCACTCCCAAAACTCTACTGGTAATGGCGACTCGGGAGCCCACCCTCTCTGTCTTGGACGGGACCAAACTTCGAATGCCCACGGCTTGGGTGAAAAGTCAAAAATTGGGGGGGGAGGGGGGGGCTTGGTCGGCACTAGTAATTTCATTGTAATAACCATAATCTTTTCTTTAATTTAATAAAACACTTAATTCATTGATAGATAGGTATCGACACAACTAGTGAGAACAATCTACTACTGAACAAAATAGAGGAAGCTGAAATGATCTTCAAACCCCGCATCAAAAATGAGCCCTGGATCAAGAACTCCTTTAGGATTCACTGCACCACTTCTATAATCGAATGGTGTGGCTGGTACAAGTATTGGAATTCTTGCATCAGAAAGATGTTGAGCTTGTATGGGATTCCCATTGTGATCTATAACTATAGATGTTTGTAATGCTGACTTGATGGTAGTTGGGCTCCATTCAGGATGCTTCTGCTTGATCAAAGCTGCAATGCCAGCTATGTGAGGTGCTGCCATGCTTGTTCCTGATATCATTGAAAACCCTTCTCCTTGATAATTAGCCTCATCTGTACCATTTAATTCTTAGAAATGTTGTTGTCTTAACAAAACTGCATTAACAAAAATAACAAAAACAGTAAAAGAAAGCAAGAATGGCATGAAAATGAAGTATAACACCAAGATTGACCTAGAATTATGAAATGCAAGAGTTGCATTTCAAAGGAGGTCATAACATCAGCTTCTCCAAGGGAAAGTTAGAATTAAGGAGGCTGGTGAGAAGCTGGGAAGATAAAATGCAGAGCCTTCTTACCCTTCAAAAAAGGATGCCATTCCTTACACATTAAGATAGAGAAAAAACACAACGATCAAGTGTCTTCTTGAACAAGATAAGGCACATTAATCATGGCAGTAGAAATGGGGTAGGAAATCAGAAATATGTTTGTTACTTGTTATGCACTTCCATTTGATTCATAGTTTCAAATAATAGTAAGGACTGAAAACATGGCCAAACTATAGAGCACCTTGCATTACCAAACGCACTAACCAAAAGCAAGGTCTCTAGAGCCCCTTAATAGAGCTAGCCACTAGCCCATGGGAATATAGTGGCTTCCCATTGAGACTGTTACAAGGCATCAACACAATAGCATCAAGAAAGGAAATTTTACCAACTCCTTCAACAAATCACGAGATCAATATGGATCATCTGCTCAAATTACAGACCAACATGAACCTTCCATTCATCCTAAGTCTTAGAACCACTGAATCTCAGATTCAACCATTAATATATCCACCTAATCAAACTATATACAAATATCACCACAAATGCACCACAAATGCAAGTCCCCTACATTTAGCCAAAAGTGAAGTAAAATGATTAAAAAAAATCCAAAGGAATATTACAAATATAGATACAATGTTCCAATAATTTAACCAAAATTTAGCCTAAAAGGCTACAAGACAAAATTTCCCCCTTTCAAAGCATTATAAAAGCAAAATCCTAACAACTAATCCCAAATTTAATTTTAATGGCCAAGAATACAATGCCAAGGAAATTTCCCACAACTTTAACCATTTTTCCATAATATTACACAATCTAAAACTACCTGCAATGCCGAAGAGATTCATAGGGTTCAGCCTCAGTCATCACAGTCTTCCCTTTATATTTATGTGTGACTGAATCACTGCAGCATCCTACCAGTAGATATAAGTTTGGAAACCTATTATAACATATATGGACACAATTTAACACCAATTAGAGAAAAAATAGAGTGCATGCAACTCATATTAGAGAACCTGGAGTGAGAATGCTTGGCTTTAGAACATCAGTATTCTCATAGCTATAATCCATTACATTTGGTCCTCTCGAAGAATAAACAGCCACCTGAGGGGGTGCCCTTTGGAATTTAGGAGTCAACCCATTTCCTATCATAGCTTTTGCTCTAAAGCTTGTGACTTGAATTGACACATCCCTTATTGTTGATCTATTATAGTAATCTATAAGAATTGATGATTTCTCTGCTTCAGTTATAACAATTCCTGGAACTGCTACTGGAACTGGATGAAATTTAGTTCCTGGTGAAATAGTCTCCACAACCAGGATAAAACCAGCTGCACTTAAACTCTTAGCTATTTTTGACACACGTCTCACACATGCACCACTGAATACAAAATTGTAAGAGTACCCACAAACTAAGATGTTGTTCTGAATAAGAGTCTTATTAAGAACCTTAGGCCTTTGGCAGTCAAATGGATTGAACATTATATCGGAAATATTTAACATGGAATCATTTGCTGCAACTAGAGTGTATGACTTATCTTTTTGTGTTGGAGGTGCAAGCCCAATCCCTGAAATGCTTTTTCCATTTTCTAGAAAAACCATATTTTCCCATTCATTTGTGTGTATTTTTAAATTCTAATTAGTATTTTATGTTTAATTTTGAGCATTAAGTAGCATGAATAGGGTTAAGTGGCAATGTTTCTTACGTTAGTTGTCCAATTTTATCACAATTTTTGTATAAGTACTTATCTCATAAATTTTGAATTCAGAAACTGTTTGGAAAAACCTGCTACTTATTAAATTTCTTAATGCTTCCTTTTTCTGATGTCAGTTCTCGGTCTCTTTTAAATGTGTAATCAAAAGTGCCCCTTCTCCTAAACTCTAAATGATCTTAGAAATTTTGATGATTGGTCAGATGCATTATTCTTGTTAGAGTAAATTGATTGTCTTGCAACTATTTAGTGCCTTTGTCAAATGTAATATCAGCAGAAATGCTCTGCACTCTTCAGCTGTGGTTTAAA
Source organism: Sequoia sempervirens (assembly GCA_007258455.2). NCBI lineage: Eukaryota > Viridiplantae > Streptophyta > Pinopsida > Cupressales > Cupressaceae > Sequoia > Sequoia sempervirens. The sequence continues at coordinate 24,197 of VDFB02249104.1, forward strand.
CTTTCAAGTTATTAGTTCCTGCTGTAGGTAGGTATACTTATGCTTTTAGCTAGTTTCAATAGTTTGGAAAGAATCAACCAATTGGATGCAAGAATTAAATTTTGTTGACCATATTTTCTAATATTTATATTTATTTCATATTTTTGTTAATATTACAAAACCATTTTCCTTCAATTCTATTGGTTAATAGTTGTTTACAGTCATATTTCAATGATGCAAGCATTTTGAATAATGTTTGATTTTTTTTCTCAATCATATACAAACACTATTTCTCAATAGTGTCTTACTATTCCTCAATAGTATACTAATGAATGATGACCATTAAAGTATATGTTATTCAGGTGGGACAGTCCAAAAAATATATACAAAGATACCAAAACAATTTTAACCATCCAAGTATTTGTCATTCACTTGGTTGGACGAAAACCCAGCCAAAGACTTTGAAACGATCTGTTTGCAATACCAAAATGATTCTCTGCAAGGAGTGTGATTCGCAGGCTTGGTTAAAGTGAACATCGCCCAATTTGCAATAACTCATTGAATCTATATAGAGACACGACATTCTCAAACGGAAGACAAATTCCTGGAGGCGAAGTATACAAGTCACGGGAGATAATCTGTGTGATCTGTGCTGTGTTGCAGAGAAGATTGGTATGTTCGACATTAAATTATAAATGATTCAATCTCTTCATCAACTGCTACCAACCCAAGCATTGCATATGTTTTTTGAATTGCATAAAGTGTCATAAAATTAGTTCCTCAAATACCAACAATGGTATGACAAGCTTGTGATTCACCATGCAATGGCAGACGTAAGCAGAGAGAAGCGATGATGAATATTTTTTTTCTCTGCGCGCTCTACTACCAACGTATCCCAAGGTATTGTTTCTCTTATTTTTTTAGTCTCAAGTGAATTGGGTGTGAGGCGTTAAGGAAGATAAATTTTGTTTACATGTGGTGCAGAAGAGAAAATCTACAGTGCTTCTACAAATGATAGATTACGACAATCATTTGAAGCAACGAGTAGAAGAATTGGAGAAGAGGAATGAGGAGCTGGAAGGATTGTTCAATCGAAATTCACTACATTCACATGATAGTCATTGAATGAATTGCTTTGTGTGTTGTTGCATGCTGGTATTCTTCTATTTTACAAATTTATGCAGTATGTTATTCAGTTTTACACGTTATTAATGGTGGTAGACTATGAAATCCTTGTTCAATTACTACTTAAGCATATAAATTTCTAGAAGTAACGACTCCATCTTGAGTAGTCCATTTTGTATGGGAACAACATACCATTTTTAGATCAAAACAAAAAATTTAACTAGAATTACAACATCCCCAAA
>VDFB02249105.1:0-25291 GCA_007258455.2 Sequoia sempervirens
TAATTTCTTGAGGTGAGTGTTTAAATTTTTTATTTTTCTTTTTATGCTTTTTTACCCATCTAGTTTTTACACCTAATGGCACCCTTTCGATTTGGCACCCTTCTATTATTAGTGTGTTTTTAATATAATAACAAATTTATTAGTAGCAAATTGTTGTACAAATTTTGTTTGCAATATCATTTTAATAATCTTATTATTATTCATTTTTTAGAAATTCGTTTCAATTTTTAGATTTTTTATTTATCATTATACATTAAATTTATAATTGTAAAATTGATCTATAGTAGTTCTGTAATTATAGATTTAAATCATAATTTTTAAACTTTTAAATTTATATTTACATTTTTCCAACCATTGATGTTCAATTTAGTGTAGTTTCTTTGTTGATTAAAGTGTGTTGCGTTGTTGTATTTACCATTCATTTGTTCATTTGAAATCATTGGAGACATCTTAAGAATCTAACGATAAAGAAATAATCAATGGACATCAAGAGCACATGCAACATTATTAAAAGATACATCATCTTAGGTCAATTGAATGATTGATTATTGTCCTCGACCATTATTCTTGTTCTAATCACTTCATTTAGGATTTTGACTTAGGAGAACACGATCCTCATGATTAAGTAGATTCCCTGAATGTGTGTAAACACCACCTATTATTAATTTACACATCAAAAGATCAAGGTGAAATTTTTTCAATCAACCACATTTATGTCAATTCATTCTTGTTGATATAGGTTTAAGTCTATGTGCCAATTCACTTTTGTAGGCATGGATATAAACTAGGAAAACATATAATTAATTTATAAATATTGAAATATATTTTTAACCAATACCTTAAAATTCTAGCATTTAATGGTTAATGAATTCCTAACATCTTTAATATTGCTTTTCCATCTTCAAAATTTAATTGTGTTGTATTTTTTTCATTTAAATTTCATATTTATAATTCCATTAATAGCTCTTAGATCCTTTATTTCATTATTTTCTCTAGCTAAATTGTAGTGGGATAACACTTATTTTTTAGTATATTTTTTGAGAACCCGAATTTCTTACACAATAATGTGTTTTCTCTACTTGGTGTATTTCATCTACTTCAAGTGCAAGTTAGGGTTACCATAAAAAAATAATTTTGTCCCATAGGAAAACAATAAATGGTACTCTATTCATCCTTCAAAACATAGGTAGGTGATCCTTTAGGGAAATGAGCTCTTCATCAATCGTATCTTAAAACTTTTCCATGGCACTAGATTTAATGCTAACCTTGTGATAGCATTAGATGAATTATCTTATCAACCTTTCTCCTTATGACTCCAAGGTGTAGTTGTACTCAACAGTCCTTTGTTGAGATCCTCTATCCAATGTTGCTAGGAAGTTTGGGCTGGTGCATTTATGTCCACTAGGCTCATGAGTTATTCAATGTATATAGATAACTCACCCTATTTACTAAAAAATTTCTTTTCCTAATAACATTGCATCTTTTGTACTATCTTAATCAACCAAACACATTCTATCCAATTTAGAAGTGCCAACTTCAAAGCCTTACTATCCATAGTCATGGCAACAACTCTATATCATGATTTATACTTGCACTAAAATATGGTATTCTCGTAATTTTAGGATCATCCCTAGATCCAAGCCTAAACATCAAGGACTCATTTGAATAATGGCCCTTCTCACATATCACTTCCTAAAAAATTAGAGGCTTTACAAATCATACACCAATAACATAAAGCCATCATCCTCACATTTGGGATTAAGTATCTAACCTTTCATTAAATTTAAGCTAATAATTAAACTAATGCTTCAAATCAATCCATATATAATAGTCTCTAACAAATAATTTCCAATCAAGAATTACCTTTATACCAATATCAATGTATGAACACAAAAATTTATATAGTGATTAGCTGATACATGCATCACATTTACACATTGTGATTATCTCATACATACAAAATATGTACTCAATATGACTATTTATCATGCACACATTATATACATTAAATGTGATAACTCATGGTTGCATCAAATATACATATTGAAAATTAATCATACATGCATCACATAAACATAGTGTGACTAGCTCAAGAACAAAACACATGTACCCCATGCATCTAGCTTATGCATACATCACATATACATAAAGAGTAGCCCATCCATAAATACACATACACAATATGAAGAACTCATGCATTATCACATATGCATGTTATGTGGATTTTGCATGCATACAACACACATACACATTGTGAATAACTCAATATCATTATATGTACACAAACTGAGCAACCAAAAAAAAGATGTGGTTAGAACCTTACTACAAGAAACTTCCCCTTTACCTAGTTCTCTAATGTATAATCTCTTAAATACATCCCAACCAAAAAAAATAGTATTAGTTCATCCTCTACTACACTATGGGTTCAATCATTTATACATATTCACTACCAACTATAAAGACACTTGTGAGCATCCTTAATACTTGTGGTAATCACCAAAAAAGGCACACTGTAACAACAAACAACACATTTGGTCATTAATAATATTTTCATAGCTTGTTGAACCATCTGAGTCAATGGATGTTAATAGATATTACCTCAATGTCACTAGTGAAAGTTAGTCCCACTCAGTATGAGTTAGCTCTTTCCATATATCACCTATATGGTACTAGTGAAAGCTAGTTAAGCCATGTCATACCATGGATGAATTTTAGCATCCATCATTTGCATTCCATCATTGATAATTAGTTAAACTCTAAGGTATGACAATGACTCTGAACATATTTCACCTACATGATACTAGTGATATCCAATAAAACCACTTGTGTATCATAACATACATAGCTCCTAAAATATTGCATCTCTAGAATATTGGTGAACAACATCTAATCCTTAATATATTAAGAATAAATGTATAGCATCCATCGCCTACATAGTATTGGTGATAGCCAACTACCCATGTACCTATATTAGACTCGACTCTTAAATGTGGGTCCATCTTATAGTCAAGTATGCATAATTAGGATATCACAAGGATCCACAAGCACTTGGTAGGCTATCTTTTTTACATAAAAACATAGATTGATCAATAAATCTATATGCATAGTCTCATAGGTTTCTGAAAGCTAAATAATATACCATATTCAACAATTCTCACTATTTCTTTCCCACTATTTGTAATGGAAATTATAAGGAGATATATCTTAAACTCAACATATATCCATGTTAATTAATATTTATAGTAGCTAGATCATCCACACATATTAAGGGTTGTTTAAACCATTAGATGTGAAATGGCTTAATTCAACATAATCCATAAACAAAAATTTTGTAGGTTTCTATAACTCATTCATAGCAATGCCATATTTAAGTTTATCATTCTCTTATTTCTTGGAATTATAAAACACACTAAGTATTGAGTCTAACATATACCTTCCTATACTCCCCATTAAGCCAAGACACATTTTCAAAGTGCTCAACACATAAGTTCTAATTATTTTAGTTTTAACAAGTCTAGAGGCATTCTCATACATTCACATTAGAGATAGATTGGATTGTGATTATGAATCTAAAACTACATCCAAGAATAGAGGATTTGTTTGAAAGGAAAACACTACAAGCCTCAAAGTAGATAAACTAGATGAGGATGGGAGCCTTTTTTGGCTCACACCTATATAGTGGGGACATATTAATTGGGAAGATGAAATCACATCTATTCAAGGAGAATTTTAACCTCAAGCTAGAAAGAATACTTTGAGGGAGAAATGATTTATTTAAGTACAACAACCCCAAACCTTAGATTTATCCCCTAAAACTTCCACTACCAATTTAGGTCCATGGCATCCTTCACCCAAGGATTGTTTACATACCCATTTCCAAATGGTATCAAAGTCACATGCAGTTATCCTCACTTTAATTTCTAAACCTAAGCTTTGATAACCACTCATGAAAATTTCCTCATAGAAGTGAGATAGTATATGAGTAAGACCATAGAAGGGATTAAAACCATCTAGTAGAAAAAATCAACATTTACCAATGGCAAATTCAAAATATTCATTGTTCCTAAAGTTTTATTAATTAATAATAAAACTCAAAAATCCTAAATTATTATTTCATAGCTCACAAAGTTCCTTTAAATGATTCCTAACAAATAAAAATTATTCCTAGTATTAAAAAATCCAAGCATGTTCTTAGTTTAGCAAACATATCCTAAAGCATTTTCATCCAAGGGCATCAAGATCTCAAATTAAACCTCACCTTGTTATAATTCATAACTCAACATGAACCTCCTAGAGTCCCTTACAAAATCATCTCATTAACACATAGGCTAGGTTGGTTACTTATAAATAATAAACAATAAAATTGTGACTATTTCATAAAAATCATAATGCTCAAAATTCTAAAGTAATCACGATTTCAAGTCTCCGCACATACCCATTAGGATAAATAGAGTTTTATATTAGATCTCTTTAAACCCTTTCAAATTTACCACTTGGTTGGAATGTTTCATTTATTTATGTCAAAATTTATGATAATTATTATATCATCCCATAAATTAAGTATAGGATTGTATACATATCTATAGCTCAAATAACACTAATACCCACTTTATATGAAAGTATTATTATAAAAAAATTAGGTTTCATTGTCCCACCCAATCTTATACTTAAAATTATCAACCTTACAACAATCAAATCCATACACAAAAATTATGCAGATTAATCAATATAAGATAGGCATGGTTGTATCAAAGCATAGGAAAAAATGAAATAGTCAATATATTGTCACAATACAAAAAGTATGAAAACATGCTTTTATGTCTCCAAGTGGAGTCCTAACATAATATGATCAATGATATCAAGTATCATAATCATATTATGTTTTGTATCTTTCTTGAAAAAGAACATCATGCATCAAGAAGGGCACATAATAATCATCTAAGGTTCAAGGGACATACAATAGTAATTATAAACTTTCTTTAGAAATGATTGACATTTAATTCATACTCAAGATAGTGGGCAACACTATATCCATTTGATCACGATATGAAGATATATGCCCAATACTTTTACTAATAATAATATTCTTAACCTTTTTTTTTCATTTCCCTATAATGAAACCAAATTATTATATCGGTATAATTCATCATCTAGATTGTATTTGTAATTGGTAATTATAATAAATGTTACCTTAATGGTTAGTACTTGTAATCATTCCATATAACAATGATATATTTATAAATCAAAACTTATAATCATATTATCACAATTGAATAGAAATATTCATGTGCATTGTCATAGTAGAATACTATATAGGGATAATTTTAGTGAAGTATAGAATAAAAGGAATCCCAAGTCAATTATGTACCCTAAATACATATAAGTGGTCAATTTCACCAAAATCAATCTTGGCCAAGGTTTAGTGAATAAGACATAATGATTGCATATTTATTACAATAAATTTGAACGATATAATATTATTTTACATGTTTAACTCATATTTTGAAACAAATCACCTACACATGTAACTAAATTACAACTACACAATAGAATACAAGCACAACTCACCAAATACCTAGAGTTCTTCAAAATAATTATCCCTTAATCTCAACTTCTAAACTTACTATCAAGTTATAGTTCAATGTCATGATCTTGATATAATGTACGAATTTAAATGTTCTACTAGTTAGTCAACAAATGTTCATATATTTGATTCTCAAATCCTTATTTAATGTTCTAGAAAATATACACATCTATTTTCTTTCATTTTAAACATTAACATAGTAGTAATATAGCACCTAGAATAAACATAAGTAGTAATTCTAATTTACAACCATAGTATACTATGTACATAGTAGTAAATACATCTCTCTAATAATTCTTTTATCCTCAAGATCAAAAATAGTATACTAACATCTCCCCATGTTTTAAATAAAAAATGCAACATTATTCAAATACAATCATGACAAAGATCTACTCATAATCCTATTGAAATTCATACAACCAAATTCATTGAGTGTTAACTCAATGATACCATCCATAATATCCGCAACCTAAAATATTGGTCACATAAAATATAGAGATACCATGAACATGTAAGATGTTGAAAGAAGATCTAGCCTAAATGAATTAAACTATATCAATTTTCTTTTACCATAAACATTAGGGAACCAAAATTAACCAAGTAGTACTATTTGGTTGTTGTCATCAAAGGAGAACCAAATAGGCTAGTTAGAGTTTTGGTCCCTGTTTGTTGTGTGTGTGTGTTGTAGGGATGGATCTAAACTACAAAAACATATCATCAATTTATAAATATTGAAATATATTTTTAACAAAATACCTTAAAATTCTAGCTTTTAACATGGTTAATGAGTTCCTAACATCTTTAATATCCCTTTTCCATCTTCAAAATTTAACTAGGTGTTTTATTTTGTTCATTCAAATTTCATTTTTATAATTCCATTAATAGCTCTTAAATACTTTATTTCATTATTTTCTCTAGCTAAATTGTAGTGGAATAACACTTATTTTTTAGTACATTTTTTGAGAACCTAAATTTGTTACATAATAATGTGTGTTTTCTACTTGGTGGCTTTGATTTAATTCAAGTGCAAGTTTTGGTTACCATAAAAAATAGTATTGTCCCATAGGAGAACAATAAATGGTACTCTAATCATCCGTCACAACATAGGTAGGCAATCCTTTAGTGAAATGAGCTCTTAATCATTTGTATCTTCAAACTTTTCCATGGCACTAGATTCAATGCTTACCTTGTGATAACATTAGATGAATTCTTTGATCAACCTTTCTCCTTGTGACTCCAAGGTGTATTTGTACTCACCACTCCTCCTACATCACTTTGTTGAGATCCTCTATCCAATGTTGCTAGGAGGTTTGGGCTAGTGCATTTAAGTCCATAGGCTCATGAGGTATTCAATGTATATAGATAACTCACCCTATTTACTAAAAACTTTCTTTTCCTAATAACATTGCATATTTTGTACCATCTTAATCAACCAAACATATTCTACCCAATTTGGAAGTGCCAACTTCAAAGCCTTACTATCCATAGTCATGGCAATTACTCTATATCATGATTTATACTTGCACTAAAATATGGTATTCTCATAATGTTAGGATGCTCCCTAGACCCAGGCCTAAAGATTGAGGACTCATTTGAATAATGTCCCTTTGTATACATCACTTCCTTAGAATTAGAGGCTTTACAAATCATACAACAATAACATAAAGTCACCATCCTCACATATCGGATTAAGTCTCTAACCTTTCATTAAATTTAAGCTAATAATTAACCTAATGCCTCAAATCAATCCATATATAATAGTACTTTAAAAAATAATTTCCAATCAAGTATTACCTTTATACCAATATCAATTTGTATGGACACACAAATCTATATAGTGATTAGTTGATACTTGCATCATATTCACACATTGTGATTATCTCATACATACAAAATATGTGTACTCAACGTGACTAAATCATGCACACATTATTTGCATTAAATGTGATAACTCATGGATGGATCAAATATATATATTACAAATCGATCGTGCATACATCACATAAACATGGTGTGACTAGCTCATGAACACAATGCATGCACCTTGTGCAACTAGCTTATGCATACATCACATATACATAATGAGTATCCCATCCATAGCTACACATAAACAATATGAATAACTCATGCATTATCACATATGTATATTATGTGGCTTTCACATGCATGCAACACACATACACATTGTGAATAACTCAATATCATTATATGTACACATAGTGAGCAACCAAAAAAAATATGTGGTTAGAATGTTACTACAAGAAACTTCCCCTTTATCTAGTTCTCTAATGTATAATCCCTTAAATACCTCCCAACCAAAATAAATAGTATCAGTTCATCCTCTACTACACTATGGGTCCAATGATTTATACATGTTCACTACCAACTATGAAGACAATTGATCATACTTACTACTTGTGGTAATCACCAAAAAAGGCACACTCTAACAACAAACAACATGTTTGGCCATTAATAATATTTTTATAGCTTGTTGAACCATATGAGTCAATGGATACTAATAGATATTGGGTAAACCCACAAAATTGGTTTACAATTCTAGTGAGGAAGGAAAAGTTGCAAAAAACACCCCCATGCAAAATATTTTGGTTTTTGGGGGTTTGAACGAACATCTGGTTTGAGCAAACCCAAAGGGGGTTCGCTAGAACCCCCCTTCAAGCGAACCCATTAAATGTTGGGTCCCACATTTCCTAGGAAAAAAAATAAAAGGAAAGGGTTGTGGAAAGGGGGTTTGCTTGAACCCTGGTTCGAGTGAACCTCCAAGGTGGGTTCGCTTGAACCAATGTTCGCTTGAACCCCCCTTCTCCCCCTCTGGAACCAAAAAAATCTAGAATTTTTCCCTTCAAAGCTCGAGTTGAGGATGAAAATGGAGGATACTTCACATACCCAACTGGATGATGGTAGTCATCAGAACGAGCTATCCAACAAATATAATTTTAATATGTTTTGGTTTTATTATGTATTTGTTTTTTTAGTTTGATTAAACATAGGTTTTTCACCAAAAATCAAGCTCTTTGTTCTATACATGTGGAAAAATAGTAGATTACCAAATTTTTTTTTTTGAAAAATATCAATGCACTAGATATTGAAGTCCTTGATGCAACAAAAAAGAAAATTGAATTTTGATACATACAAAAAAATTTATGTTGTATATAGTCTGCCTATGTCTGAATTGTAATTGGTTTGACTTCGAAACTTGATTAAGGAAAAATATTCAATAAAACACTATGAAACCAATTGGAAGCACTAGATATCATAGTTACAAATCTAAATTCGAAAAAAATAGAATTTTATCCTTCACCGAAAAAAAAGTTATGTTGTATACGGTGAGCATCACTCCTTAAAAATGTTGTTTACTAAAAAAAAACTAGTTTTCGAAGGAGATGGAAAAAGAAGTGCAATTTGATTCTAAAATTTTTGAAAAAAATGTATTTAGAATCTACAGAAAAAATTTCACAAATCACTAGTTTGCATCATCTTCAAATTCCTCATGGTTTAGCCGCTATAGGTGCCCGAAAGTGAAAATTTAGTTAGAAAAAATCAGTTCAGTGTCCAGTTTGGCCAAAAATTGTAAACCTGTATTGTGGGATCACCCTATTACCTCAATGCCACTAGTGAAATTTAGTCCCACTCAGTATGAGGTAGCTCTTGCCATCTATCACTTATATGGTACTAGTGAAAGATAGTTAAGCCATGACATACCATGGGTGAATCTTAGCATCTATCATTTGAATTCCATCAACAATAATTAGTTAAACTCTAAGGTATGAAAATTACTCCTAACATATTTCACCTACATAATACTACTCAATATTCAATAAAACCACTTGTGTATCATAACATACATAGCTCCTAGAATATTGCATCTCTAGAATAATGGTGAACAACATCTAATCCTTAATATATTATGAATAAATATATAGCATCCATCACCTACATAGGATTGGTGATAGCCAACTACCCATGCACCTATATAGACTCGGCTCTTACATGTGGGTCCACCTTATAGTCAAGTATGCATAATCAAGATATCACAAGGATCAACAAGAACTTGGTAGGTTGTCATTTTTACATACAAACATAAAGTGATCGATAAGCCTACACACATTCTCTTATTTCTTGAAAGAATAGAACTCACTAAGTCTTGAGCCTAACATATACCTTCCTATACTCCTCATTGAGGCAAGATACATTTTCATAGTGTTCAACACATAAATTCTAATTATTTTCATTCTAACAAGTCTAGAGGCATTCTCATACATTCACATTAGAGATAGAATTGATTGTGATGGTGAATCTAAAACTACATCCAAGAATAGAGGGTATTTTTGAAAGGAAAACACTACAAACCTCAAAGTAGATAAACTAGATGAGGATGGGTGCCCTTTTTTGGATCATTTCTATATAGTGGGGACATATTAATTGAGAATATGAATTCACGACTATTCAAGGAAAATTTTAGCCTCAAGCTAGAAATAATACTTGGATGGAGAAATGATTTATTTAAGTACAACAACTCCAAACCTTGGATTTTTCCCCTAAAACTTCCACTACCAATTTAGGTTCATGGCATCCTTCACCCAAGGATTGTTTACATATCCATTTCCAAATCGTATCAAAGTCAGATGTAGTTCTCCTCACTTTAATCTCTCAAGGATTAAACACATAGAATTCCTAAACCTAAGGTTTGATAACCACTCAATAAATTTCCTCATAGAAGTGAGAGAGTATATGAGAAAGAACATAGAAGGGATTAAATCCATCTAGTGCAACAAATCAACATTTACCAATGGCCAATTCAAAATATTCATTGTTCTTAAAGTTTTATTAATTAATAATAAAAATAACAAATCCTAAATTAATACTTTTTAGCTCAAAAAAGTTCCTTTAAATGATTCCCAACAAATAATTTTTTTTCCTAGTACTAAAAAATTCAAGCATGTTCCTAGTTTATCAAACATATCCTAAAGCATTTTCATCTAAGGGCATCAAGATCTCAAAGTAAACCTCACCCTTTTATAATTCACAACTCAACATGAACCTCCTAGAGTCCCTTACAAAATCATCACATTAACACATAGGCTAGGTTGGTTACTTGTAAATAATAAACAATAAAATTGTGACTATTTCACAAAACTCATAATGCTAAAAATTCTAAAGTAATCATGAGTTCAAGTCTCTACACATACCCATTAGGATAAATAGAGTTTTATACTAGATCTCTTTAAACCCTTTCAAATTTCCCACTCGGTATGAAAAGTTTCATTTATTTATGTCAAAATTTATGATAATTATTATATCATCCCATGTTAAGTATAGAATTGTATACATATATATAGCTCAACTAACACTAATACCCACTTTATATGGAAGTCTTATTATAAAAATTTAGGTTTCATTGTCCCACTCAATTTTATACTTACAATTATTAACCTTACAACAATCAAATCTCATACAAGGAGGATGAAGGAGTATCCTTAATATCCCACAACTGCTAGTCCATATGATAATGATAGTAAATAATACAAGGCAAGGAGACCTTGGTATGAAATGTTGTCTCAATACCAAGCATCATCCCCCAAATACAACAAACACATAGAGGAATTCTAAAGAGAAAATAAGCATGTAGCAAGTCAATCGATTGATTCAAAGGAAGAATACATATAAATAGAAAGGGAGAAATCAATACAAAAAAAGAAGGGTAGATGACTCTAGAACTAGCTTACTTTGTCACAAGGGGTCATGCACATTATAAAGCCCCCATAGATTATAGGCTAGAAAGTTTTTCTATTCTAGGTGGCCATGGATGAAGAAGGGTACATGACTCAGGCACTATCTTGCTCTATCACTAGGGGTTATACACATAAAAAATCTAGCATGGATCATAGGCTAGTAAGTTGTGTTATGCTAAGTGACCATTGATGCGACAAATCGGACCCTATAAAACACATAGGATATCAAGTTGTGTTATGCTAGGTGGCTTATAGAGTACATGGATTAACAGGCTAGATCAAGTTGTGTTATTCTAGGTAATCATGTATTGCTAATTCCTCAAGGAGCATATAAATGAATGCTATAGGGGCGAATAAAAAATCATGCCTCATAGAGTGCACAAATGAACAATGTTGGAAGGGAAAATTTGATAATCACACATCAAAGAGCCCACAAATGAACAATGTCTCAAGGGAAAAACTAATAGTCATGCCTTAAGGAGCATGGAAATGAACATATCAGTGGATGAATTAATAATCATGCCTCAAGGAGAACACAAATGAACAATTTCTTAGGGGATGAATTAATAATCACGCCTCATGGAGCATATAAATGAACATCACAAGGGATGATTTGATAACCATGCCTCTAGGGGTGTAATAAAAAACACCACCACAAATGGGAACATCAATAATCACAACTCAATAAGCATGAATGAATAAGGATGCATGTGTGGATGCTTAAATGGATAGGTGATATGCCCCCCTTAAAATAATAGCATATTTAGTATGTTGAAATTTTAAGGAAAATAAGGGGTGAAGGAAAAAGAGAGGGGATCCTCCAGAAGGATTCACACTTCCAAAACCAATTATCCTTGGTCTCAAGTATATAGATGAGGAAAACCATGCTAGAGACCATTTTATTTCTATCATAAGCAAAGCATGGCTTCATGTTTTATTGTACCACAATGAATGTCAATAAGCAAACACATGGAGATAAAAATGAAACATAGTGAGGAGAAACACATTAAAAGAAAGTTTATCATTTAGAAGGAATTGGATAAGGGTAAGACCCAATGTCATGTGACGAGCCAATAGGTACGTCAACAAATGGAAGAGTGCTAGTACTAGAGTTAAGAAGTTTTTGTATTTTATTGTACAAGGCATGATATTCACTATTGGAATGACTAAGCACTTGATGATATGCACAAGAAGGATTTTTTTTACTGTTTATGAAATTTCTTACATGTTAAAGGAGGAAGAGTAATCAAGCAAGATTTGAGAAGCCTCAATAAAATATGCTCTTTCTTAGATAGAGTATGAGGAGTAGGAAGCAATCCTTTCTCTTGTGAAATTTTTTTTGACTACTTACAACATGAAGATTTAGGTACATAAAATAATGGAGTGGATGTAGACAAAGGAGAAGGCATGTAACCTAAACCCTCTTTAGACAAGTGTAGTGCAGGTTTCATAGGAATGTTAACTCCTTGTTAAATCATTATTATTGTATCCAAGTTTAGTAATAATATTGAAACCAAGACCATAATGTGTCTCCAAATCGAATAGATGAGGAGATGCCACATTTATAATATTGTCTAAGTGAGAAGTATGATCACATTTTGAAGAAGAAGCAATAGACGTGACATGAGAAGAAGAATCAATTATTTAATAAAAATGTAGATCCTTGTTGAGTGATGAGATGTTAGGATGGAGAGGGTCAATATTATATTCAATTGGTCCATGAGGGGTAAGAGCTAAAAATCCCCCATGATCATTGAGATATGTGTTAGAAGAAGAAGGCACATCATTGTGGAATGATGGTGTTATAGGTTCTTTATTGGAATCATACATATAACATGTATTGATTATATTTTGATTAACACCTATCCTTGGGGGATTCGATGTGAATTTGAACTCTTCATCTATGCATACCATGTTTCCAAGAGTAAGATTAATTGAATGACAAGGGGGTAAAGTGATGTTAAGAAAGGTATTATTGTATCCTCTTGTACCAAAATATCCTCATGAGTAGAAAATTTCTTAGGAGAGAGACACGTGTTAGCTTCATCATCACATGAAGAAGGGCTACCAAAGGTTAAAAAATATACATCTATCAATGGCGTAAGAAAAGAAGAGAACATTTTTTTAGAAGGTGACAATAAGATAAATATGCTAATGTAATGTTAGAAGAATAGAAAGTGTTTTAGGTTTTATGTTTTTGTAATAACGTGAGAGAACAAGACTCAAAATGATTTATTAAAATACAATGCTTGTAATATTAAATAAAATATTCAAACAATAAAATACTTTTAAAATCAAGTAAATCAGATTTGATAATATATGCGATTAAAATAAAAAAGATATGCAAATGTAAGCTAAGTTAGGTTCACCAAAATGTAAGATGGTGAAAGGAGATATAACCTAAATGACTTGAACTAGATCAATTATCTTTCATCATAAATATTAGGGAGACAAAATTAACCAAGAGGTACTATTTGGTTGTTATCCTCAAAGGAGATCCAGACATGCTAGTTAGGGTTTTGGTCCCATTTTTTTGTCTGTGTGTTGTGATTGATCTGATGAGTTGTATTGAACTAAGTGAATTAGGGTCAAATGGACTAAGTACAAAATTAAATGAAAGAAACAACAAGTGGATCTAGAGAAGAGATATAGAGAGGAACCTGACATTGAAATATAGAGTAGAATTGGTAGGACAAGGGCATTGAGCATCCTAGTATAGAGGTGTTGAAAATCTAGGGTTTTAGGGCATGCATAAGTGTACTAGTGTTTGAATATCTTTGACAACAAAAATCAAGATTTGAAGTCCAATAAATCTCAGGTAATTAATGTGCCCTACTTTGTTGATGATAAGTCTTTAAAACATGCATTAGGGTTTAGGATCCTTGAGATGTTAAATCCACTTCAATCAATAACATACATATAAGCTTGAAAAATAGACAAAGGGAGAAAGGTTGTTGGTGCGCCCACCTCCACAATGGATATATGATGAAAGATGATAAAGAGTGCATTCTCTTGGGGGACTAAAGACAATATAAATGAAAAATGATAAGGAAAACATAAAAGGGATGTGTTACCACTCAAATGTGAAGCTCTTGTTGAATTGATGTAGTTATACCAATCTCATACAAGGAAGATGAAGGAGTATCCTTATGATCTTGCAAGTGTTAGTGCATATGATAATGATAATAAATAAGAAACATATTACAATAAATGAACATGAATTTTTTGTTAGGTTAAAGACTATAATTTCTTGTAATTATGTTGATTATCTTGTTCTTTACTTACTTTTGATGTGGCACTAATGTCTTTAGAGTTGCTAGAGAGAGATTAAGATTCATTATTTAATTGATTAGGGTTTAAAAATGAGGAACAAATTCTATATATTCAAATCTAAACATATTTCAAATTAACCATTTTGATAGGCCCATAAATAAATTTAAAATATTAAACATATTTTTTTATTAAGAGGGTAAATGCTTTTGACCTGAAGCTATGAACGGGTGAGGTCACAAACGAAGGACCTCATCCCCAATATAATTCTCAAAAAGTACACCCCAATGGGATTTGAACCTTACGCCATGCCACTATTGGAAAAATATTAAACATATTGAGACTAATAATCAAATTTGAATTTTTGGGCATTAATAGATAGGATAGGGATGCTAGGTACCTAGGTTCGGGCAATTTTCACTCTTTGAAAGTCCAAAAATTAAGGATTTACTTAATTTTCTCAAAAAAAGAACAAAATGGGTGCATCACAAACACAATTAGATGCATACACTTAAGAGGGTGTCAAACCTAGTGTGAAATTGTCAGGAAGGGTGATAATTTAAGACACTCTAGAACATAATTGATCTAATTTAACAATAGAATTATACTATATACAAATTTATAGAGTATATTCTATCTTAAAATGTGTTATATACCATCATATGATATGGGTATTACCTAAAATATAGTTTAAAGAGCCAACATGAAATATGCACCTTCAATTAATAAGAGTAAAGTAACTTCTTGAAACAAACACAACAAATTATGTTTAATATCATTCTTTAAAATGTGACATGTCCATCATAGAATATGTTGTCCTTAGCATTGATTGATTGTAAAAAATTGAATCCTTTATGTTTTCTAAGAAAATATCTTGGACCTCTAGTTCTAATTGTATTCTCTCCATCTCACCAATATGTTCTAAATAAAATTCACTAAGAATCACATTATGCTTAGAAAATAAATTCTTTGCAAATAATTCCTTTCTTTATTAAGGATACTCATTTCTGCTACATGTTTATTCTCTTATTCCTTTACCAAGAAACTAAAAGGAAATAGTAGGCATCACATTTGACCTAGTGAAACATAATAAAATAATTATGTTAAATATTTTATTTTGTTAATAGATAAATGTAGATTATACCTTTTATATCAAAGTCTCCACTTTGATTTCCACATGTGCATAATGCCTAGATACAACATAGTCGAGTCCATCTTGTTATTGAAGTCCATGAAAACACCAAACAATATTCTTTTGTTGCACATAACAATAGGATTATGGGTGAAACCACTTCTATACTTAGAAATAACATGAGAAACTGTATTTCTCTAATTCTCATATGTCCAATGCACAACCTACAAACCCACACTAGCTTAGAGAATTAGTAGACACCTTGTCAAAGAAAAAGTGGCATATAAATTAGATCTTCATTCCATAATCATACCAACAAAAAATTCTCAAAGTCATCCTAAAACCAAACTTTCAACTAGAAGGCAACATCTAGGAATGACTTGCAATGTAGAGAAGTCTAGGAAGCACATTACTATCCACTCCTTCACTAACTATCACTACAACTTGTGATGGTTGTTGCTCCTTGCTAGCTAAGATGTACCCCAAGTACCTTTCATTATCTCTTCCACTATGAAACCATAGCCTCTATTATGGAAGAGATAATATTTTTTAGACTATTTTATAGTAGCAATCGGATCCTTCAAAAACATTCATGACAGTATTTAGGCATTTAATAAAATATGTATTAGAAAAGGTAAGAAAAGATAATATGGTAATTTTTCAAGAATATGGAGGGGAATATCTCTAGTACCCTAAATTTTTTCCATCCTAAAATCCTATCATCAACCATTATAATGTCTTGATGAGCATAACATTCCTTTTTGTTCTCAAAATTTCTCTCTATCCTTTATGTTTTGATGGATGTCAATACCCTCTCCCTGTTCCCAACAAACTTGTGTCAATCTAATTTAATGGTTAATTCCTACATATGCTTCATTACACATGGATTCCATATTATCCGTTACTCTCTAGTTGCCTCTTTTAATTCTCATACCTGAATTTCCATCTTACTATTGTTTAGTTAATTATTTACATTTGTACCCAGGTCTAAAGGATGTGATGTTTTTTCTTTCATTAATATTATAAAATCCACATTAGGCTCACCAAAATATTTATCCCTTAGAATAGACCCAAGAACAACTTGAATTCTATTAGAGGCTATCTATTTGTTCCCTAGATCTCTCGATCCTTATAGGCTACATTATTTTGATGCAATCTCTTAGGAGCCTTAAGATAAAAAACTACCAAATTATGAAAAATAGTTATCAAAATTTGTGATGTCTACAAATGTCATGTTTTTTGCACCTATAGGTAGATATGGGTTCCCTCCATAATAACCTCTCTCATCTATGTTCAACTAGACATTGTTTGACCATGCTAAGAACAAATGCATTCTTGCAAAAAGCATTAGTTAAGAGAATTATATAAACATGGAATCAAACATATTTTAAATTATGTGAATTATGGGACCAAAAAAAACACACCAACATACCATGGTGGGTGAATGAATTCTACCAGAGGTCTCTATGCATTCCCTAGGTCTCCTAATCCTTGTTGACTATGTTATTTTAGTGAAGTTTCTTAAGAATCTTGAGAGAAAAACACTAGGAAACTATGATGAATTAGTTCTTGGAATTCATGGCACCTATGAATGCTCCATCTAGACCTATAGGTAGATATGGGGTGTCTCCACAATAACCTCTCTTGATTCTAGTCAACTAGACACCATTTCACCATGCCAAGAATGAATACATTCTTACAAAAAGTGTAGTTGAGAGCAATGTAAACAGAAAAATAGGAATATTTTACATTTCATGAGTCGTGGGGCCAAAAAAATTATGCTAACACACCATGTTGGGTATGAAAATGTTACCAAAGGCATCTATTTGATCCCCAAGTCTCCCAATCCTTGAAAACTATGTTATTTCAACACAATCTCTTAAGAGCCCTAAGAGAAAAACTTTTGCAAACAATGACATAGTATTTTCAAACTTTGTACCACCTAAAAATGTTCTATTTGGACCTACAAGTGGATATGAGGTCCCTCCACAATGATCTCTCTTAGTTCCAGTCAACTAGACACTATTTGACCATGCCAACAATGAATGCATTCTTGCAAAAAATGTTAGTTGAGAATAATTTAAATGTGGAAACAAGAATATTTTTTGTTTTTTACATTATGGTCCAAACTAATTGCACCAATGCATTAGGATGGGTGGGTGAATATTATCATAGGAATTTTATTTTTCATTCATTCTCCCAATCCTTGCATACTACGTTATTCTAGTGTAATCTCTTAAGAGCCCTACGAGAAAAATATACCAAATGGAGTAGTTCTCAAAATTTGTGGCACCTACAAATTTTCCTTGTAGACCTACATGTGGATGCGGGGTCCCTACATAATAACCTCTCATTTTTTGTAATCAAAACTATTTCACCATGCTAACAATGAATGCATTCTTGTAAAATGCATTAATGATATTCAAAGTAATCGTGCCATGAGCCATACCTTTTGTTCTTCATCTCATGGGGCCAAACCAACTATCCCAACATGAAAGAGTGGACATGTGAATTCTAGAGAAGGTTTAATTTTGTACCTAAAGTGTCCCAATCTTTCTAGACTATAAGCTTTTGGAAAGGTGTCTTAAGAGACTTCAGAGGAAAATGTGCCAAGCTTTGACTAAAAAGTTCTCAAAGTCTATGGCACCTACAAATATTTTATTTTAACTTACAACTACATGTGGAGTCCCTCCATAATAACCTCTCTTGATTTTAATTGAGATAGTTAAAATAATCACTCATATTCCTTCAAGAAACCACACCAAAACTTCAATTATATTCCTTAAAGCTTATAATATGACTTTGTTGACATTAACTATCATTACCTTTGTCTTGCTTGCTAAAGTTGAGTATCTCTTGTAAGTTTGATATGTATGAAGATGAAGCATAGATTAAAATGCGTCGTTACATAGAGTGGAATTGGGGAGCTTGATATTTCAAAATCCTTGCATAGAGATTCTTACAAGTTCACAATAATCTTTATTTTGTGAGATATTACATTGATTGTATGAATGCTTTTGGAGGAAAGGTTTTCTAATAGACAACAGTCCATTGATTTTAAATTTAAGTTTTTAGAGGTTGAATTTGTTTGATACAAGATTAATATCACATTGTTGGATTTCTTGAAATAAGAGAATAACCATGTTAATGTGGAGCATGAATATTTGAACATAGTAGACAATAATAGACATAATAAATAGAAAATGTCTAAAAATATAGATAGATACAAATAAGGCATGATGAAATATATAAAATAATATATAAATAAAAAAAAAGATAATAAACAAATAAAATGAATCCGATTTTTCAATCAAAAATACAACATTTGTTGATATATAATTATACTCCCCTAAAATAATCCAAAACTAAATAAAAATTAGCTTTAGTATACAAATTTCAGAATTACATAATTAAGTTCAAAAACTAGAATGGTGAAATCCCCTTGGCTATCCATGCACTCCCCAAGAAAATTTTAAATTCAAATTAGAATGCAATGAAAATGTGCCTGAAAGCATCACAACCTGTATTTAGGAAAAAAGTAGAAGAAAGCAACGGTAGGAAGTCATAACGGTGGGATACTATTCTCTTCAAATACATTATCATAGGAGGACTCTACCATTCCTTTCATGTTCTCAATTTCTACAAATTACTCTACATTTCCTTTCTTTGCCATTTGCTGGTGATAACACCCAAGAGCTTCATTTGCAGTAGCTTTTTGTAGAGTTGATATCTTATTTTGTTAAGATGGGTGTGGGTGGCAATCATCATACTGTGGAGATCTCAAAGAACCCACTCGAAGACATTGCAGATCACATTGAATTGAAAGAGTCTAAGGATTGAGAGCATCAGATTAGAGAAGATCTTCCGACTTTCTTGGTTATTTTTTCTTCTCAAGGAATTTGTCTTAACACTTCTTTTTTTAACGCTCCCACTACAGAGAATGATCGAGCGTGGAAAAAATCAGTTATTTGTGCAGATGTAGACTAAAAGTGCAGTTCTATTTCTCCATCTTGGATTAAATCTCGAATGAAGATGTCCACTAAAGATAATCATAGTATGACTGTTATTTGGAAGTTGTTGATAAGTCCTTGGTCAAATATGGGTTGATAGTTGTTGATAACAAGTACTTGGTCAAATATGGGTTGGGTTGATCCTATAAAGGCTAGTAGATGGGTTGATTCTATAAAGGCCAGTAGCTTAGTTGGTAGGACACTCTAGTAGCAAGGAAGGTCCTAGGTTTTAGTCTTAGCTAATCTACAAAAAGTTCAACAGAACCAAACCAGATTAGGAACTCCAAATATAATGGATTGTTTGATTTTCCTCAATTGAAAAGTTTGCCACTTGTTATAACTGCTCTTGATGACTATAATTTCTTCAAACTACTTGAGCATAAAAATAGGGCATGTGTCTTGATGAGTTTTGCGAAAAATATGACTTTTGAAAAGGCATTAGATAAGGACTTATAAATGATCATCTCAATGCTTTCTACTCGTTCTCACTCAAGAATAGCATACCACTTCCATTACCTTACTCAGTCAATACTTATGATGACATGCTTGCTCACTTGAACGTGCCTTATTCTTGTGCTTCATATTTTCCTTTTGTGTTACTTGGTATCATTACCAACCCACTGAATAGCATGGAAGACATTGTGCTCAATGTCATTAAGATGCTCTTGAGCTTCTTGTTTCTCTACTTCATCAATCTTTCTTCTTGTTTCTCTGCTTCATCAATCTTTCCTACTTCACTGTATCTATTAACCTGAACTAGTGAAACAAGACAAACCTCATTTCTTGTATTTTAGCATCAAATCGTTGAAACCTAACATGAAATCATGAGATTTCTTGGGATTAGCCTAGCCCACAGTCTTTCATAAGCTCTTGCTCTCAATTGCATGATTTCTCTGTCCTTTAATGTGCACTGAAAGTAACTGTCATCTCATAGGTTTGCACTTTGTTTGATTTGACTACCATTCATTAGATCTTCCTCACAAACATATTCCCTGCATACTCCATTGTTCTGCTTCATAAGGTTAGTAGAGTAGATGAGATTTCTCAGATAAAAAACTTCAACAAAGAAGCCTCAGAGGGCTTAAACCCCTATGCAATATCATTTTCCTCTATGTTTGACTGTACTCTTCTTCTATCATACCCTGGCTCATAATAACTTCTTTGATAGGAAAAGCATTTAATAACAATAATTTTATTCTCCTTTTGATGGACTGAATGGTGTTGTTCAAGCCATAATACTACCATCTCAAACCTGTTCAAATAGTTCTGAAGATCTATTTTCTTACCCCTCTCTTTAGAAACTCTTTCTGCTCACCATCACATTGGCTTACTCTCTGAAAATCTCCCACAGCTTCAACCTACCTGGTAAGCTCTACCTCCTGTTGTCTTTCTTACTTGGCACAAAACATGCATAATTATTGACTGTCCCCAATATCTCTTAAATATATGTAGCTTATCATCTATTATGACTGTATTACAATTAATATCTTTTACCACAGTTGGCCATGATAAGTCATTCTCCCCTGTTATTACTTCAACTAAAGGTTCTTCAAATGCACATTGCTTTGCCAAAGGTAGCATTTGAGAGATGTCAATATTTAATAGTAGAAGAATTTACAACCCATTTTTCCTAAGGCTTATTTTACATGGAATTTTTGTGTAGTGGAAGAGTAGAAGTGAAATGTCTGATTCGCCTTCCTAGAAGACTTGATGGCTGTTCTAGAAAATATTCAAGCCTTGAGGTATGTCATCAACTTTTACCCTATTTGTAGTTCTTAGAATAAGATTTTATTTATTTCCTATGAATATGTCCAGCATAATGGTTTTATTCAATATGTCTTATTCCCTATAACAGTTTTCAAAAGTTTAATAATATGTTGTACAGTTGATTTTGTTTGTTTCACAGTTCTATTCTCTATAACCAGAGATATGAGTAACTTCCTCTCCCCTGTTGCTAAATCGAGTGTATCACTAGTGGAAACTCAATTGTCATGACTAGCCCACATACCCAACTTATTTTGAAGCTCATGGATTTCTTGTTTCCTTGAACCAATTTTTTGAAGATAAGCTTCATCCATGCTTACTGACGTAGATCTAAACGAGTTCCTCTGATTTTTTATTTAATCAAGTCTATGATTATAGTTCTCTAATTTCAACTTCAGAGATTCAATTTCAATAGTCAGTTCTTCAAAGAAGTTTCAAAAATGTGTTTGATCATGGCTAATCAAATGCATTTGAGTTTGCAAGGCTCTTGAGAGAGACGTTAGACATAATCTTTCATCTTCCACAGGAATCTTGAGATATAAATAATAAATTAGCTGTATATTTCTCTCACATATCATAATAGATATTTACTTCCAAACATATAAGCCTTTTACACAACGTTACAGATTACTGAAAAATAATTACTGCCTTTACAAAGAGGAATAAAATAGGGAGAAAACCAGAAAGCATAAAGAGGATTGAACTACCTTAAAATCCAGGAAGGATGCTAATGAAACTAAAGCTAAAAAAAGCTAAATGTTGTCTGTAATATGTGTGTCAGCAATATCTTCATTCTCCTGATGATCACTAGGATGATCTTTAATTAGGGTCTCAAATCTGTAGAACATCCTTTTGCAAGATTTTTGGTGAAGATATCAGTTATTTGTGCAGATGTAGGCTAAAAGTGCAGTTCTATTTGTCCATCTTGGATTAACTCTTGAATGAAGATGTCCACTAAAGATAATCATAGTATGACTGTTATTTGGAAGCTATTGATAATAAGTTTGATTCTATAAGGCTAGTAGCTTAGTTGGTAGGTCACTCTAGTAAAGGTCCTAGATTTGAGTCTTAACTAGTCCATGAAAAGTTCAACATAGATATTAGAACCAGACTATATTAGAATGGATTGTTTGATTTTCCTCAATTGAAAATTTTGTCACTTGTTATAACTGCTCTTGATGACTATAATTTCCTCAAACTACTTGAGCATAAATATAGGGCATGTGTCTTGATGAGTTTTGTGAAAAATATGACTTTTGAAAAGGCATTAGATAAGGACTTATAAATGATCATCTCAATGCTTTCTACCCGTTCTCACTCAAGAATAACATACCACTGCCATTACCTTACTCAGTAAATACTTATGATGACATGCTTGCTCACTTGAACGTGCCTTATTCTTGTGCTTCATATTTTCCAACCCACTGAATAGCATGGAATACATTGTGCTCAATGTCATTAAGATGCTCTTGAGCTTCTTGTTTCCCTGCTTCATCAATCTTTCCTACTTCACTGTATCTATTAACCTGAACTAGTGAAACAAGACAAACCTCATTGCCTTGTATTTTAGCATCAAATTATTGATTCCTAACATGAAATCATGAGATTTCCTGGGATTAGCCCAACCCACAGTCTTTCATAAGCTTTTTCTCTCAATTGCATGATTTCTCTGTCCTTTAATGTGCACTGAAAGTAACTGTCATCTCATAGGTTTGCACTTTGTTTGATTTGACTACCATTCATTAGATCTTCCTCACAAACATATTCCCTGCATACTCCATTGTTCTGCTTCATAAGGTTAGTAGAGTAGATGAGCTTTCTCATATAAAACACTTCAACAAAGAAGCCTCAGAGGGCCTAAATCCCTAGGAAATATCATTGTCCTCTATGTTTGATTGTACTCTTCTTCTATCATACCCTGGCTCATAATAATTTCTTTGATAGGGAAAGCATTTAATAACAGTAATTTTATTCTCCTTTTGATGGACTAAATGGTGTTGTTCAAGCCTAATACTACCATCTCAAACCTGTTCAAATAGTTCTGAAGATCTATTTTCTTACCCCTCTCTTTAGAAACTCTTTCTGCTCACCATCACATTGTCTTACTCTCTGAAAATCTCCCACAGCTTCAACCTCCCTGGTAAGCTCTACCTCCTGTTGTCTTTCTTACTTGGCACAAAACATGCATAATTATTGACTATCCCCAATATATCTTAAATATCTGTAGCTTATCATATATTATGAATGTATTACAATTAATATCTTTTACCACAATTGGCCATGATAAGACATTCTCCCCTGTTATTACTTCAACTAAAGGTTCTTCAAATGCACATTGCTTTGCCAAAGGTAGCATTTGAGAGATGTCTATTCTGTAGACATCATTCCAGAAATCAGTACTCTCACCAAATCTCTAAGGATACATGATTGGAGTTGAATACAACGTTGCATTGGAAGGAAGAATGAGTCCTCTAGGTTCAAGCCAACGATCCCTGTTTCCTCGCTGCATCTATTCTTCCTTGTGCTGCTTGCAATGAATTGGCTTTACCAGCTGCCTTCTTAAATTTATTAGATGTGTTTATTTGATGATCTTCCACGTGCATTCAAATGCTACCTCAAAATGCAAATACTTGTTATGCCACTTTCACAACTAGGACACTTGTCGAGATCACCAAAACAAAACCTTAACAATCTGCCATCTATATAGAGCCCCAAATCTGTGTTGTTTTAAATGCATCTTGTCAACACATGTCTATAGAACCGTGCCTCGTCTCTATCTAACCTTAATTTACTTAATCCAGCCAGTTTCTTTTCCATATCCTCGGCTTTATGTATGTGACATCTGGACCACTTATAAAACCATACTCTTAATAACTCTGTATTTTCCTTAAATCTAGCCTGCGAAATCAGTAGGGAGGGTGGTTGTAAACTATCAGTTCATCATCAAGACTCTTGTTTTCAAAATCTTCTATGCCGACACAACTTCTCAACGTGTCGAGAATTCAAGCCTGTTACTCCCTATTATTTGTGTGCTTCCAGTGATTAAATGTTGCAACTACGGCCAAATGGTCACTTTAACCCCGGAACTCTGTAGATGCATGCTCATTGATTCCAATGCCATTGCGAACCATGTGAAGTGATCTATCCTTGAATGGTCCAGAACGTGTAATCACTTGGCACCTATCACTTTGCTGTAAGAGAATAACTTGTGCCATGAGGTTTAGTCTCAACCTTTAAATTCTTATTCAAAACTGATTCTTGAAAAGTCTTGACCGCAAGAGTAGCTTGGAAACTGGCGTGAAGAATCTTGAAGGCGCTACAAACCCTAAGAGAAATACCACCATTCATTTGAATTTCTCAATAATCATGTTGTCTTTTACCTATGTTTATCGTTGCTAGACTCTTCACATTCGACATGTGTCGTTGCAAATAGTAATTCCTTGGGATTTCTCCTCTCTATTTTAAACAAGCCATTATCTCTCTTCCTCCAGCGTTGTTGCTGTCTTATGCAACCATAAGGCACTCCGAACATTAACAAGTTGGGAATGCTTGATTCATCTATATCCATTCCTTGACTATGACATCGAGTGTGATGAGGTCTTCCACAATATTAGGAAACAATGCTCTGGCAGCATTATCTTCAGCAAAACCAATCTTGACCATTCCTATTCCATTGTCATAGAGAAAAGCTAATTGTAGTTAATGTGCTCAATACATCTTTTGTCTTTAAGAGATTGATGAAGTTTCCCTTTTTCCCGCAAAGGTACTTGGTGATCGAAAC
>VDFB02249106.1:0-17233 GCA_007258455.2 Sequoia sempervirens
GAAGGGAAATAAGCAAGAATGCTAAAAGTAAACTCAACACCCAGAATGTGCTTTCAAACCCGAAGTGGGAATGGAGCTACCATAGGGCGGAGATATAAAGAATTACAAAGCACTTCAGAATGTAAAGTAATCGTTACAAAACATGATAAGCAAGATTAGAGAACTGCTGACAGTACTACTGTTCAGCTTACAATATGAAGAGCAATCGCCTGCCAAGAGCATAGAATTAGAGCAATACATCGTACATCAATAAAGAGGATTCTCCTTGCTTAACAAGAATGCTAAGACCCTTTACTTCACTCCAAAACCAAACTGAATATTCTGTTTTAAACAGATCTGCACTTTTAAAAGGTAAACCAGCAACCTATCATCACACTAAAATGTTCATATCTCTCTCAATGCTCACTCATTTAACTTGAAATCAGTTGCAAAACATTCTAATGATGATGACAATGAAGATGGAACACAAAAACTTCTCACAAAGACCCCTATTTATTTTGCACGACTTCCAAAGCACTTACAAAGTGAAATTGCCTGCAACCAAGGGCGATTTACTTTAGATAATTCATTGACTTCAAATAAAGTTCTGGAAACTTGCACATATGGTCGCCCTACATAGGAAAATAGATTGGAATAGTACCCAGAACAATATTATTTCTGTTTCTTGAGTTGTGAGTGTTGTACCCAAAACCAAAATTTTTGCTTCACTAAGGCATTTTGCTTAATTGAGTCTTAATCTTGTTAAAGTGTTGTCAAAAGGTCGTTTTTGGGGTTTTCAAATATGGAGTTGGTGTCAGTACTATGTCAGTCTGTTACTGAAGAGATTTTAGAAAATGAAAATCTGAACGAAAAACGTCAAAATTTTCTATCTCTGGAGAAGGGAGCACATTCTGAAATGGGCGCCCTATCTTTTTGGGGCTCAGATCCTGTTTTTAGGGTTTGTCACCTCCAGCAGACATTTGTCCGGCATCACGTCAGCCTTCAGTTGAGCTTTCATCAAGCCCGGCTAAACGGACTGCTTTTGAGCAAGTTACTTAAGATACAAAGGTAAATCGGTGGCTTAAAGCAAGAATTGGCTAACACCGGAGAAAAAGAAGCCGTATGGGCTTCCATCTTTTTGAGGTGCTGACGAGGTTTTGACTCAATGTCATCCAAGACGTTTATCTTACATTCGTTCAAGCTTCGCGACGCATCCGTCAGAGGGTAAATCTGAGTTGCTGAAGCGCCTGAACCTGAGGTCAAACGTTGGGTCAAATCTCAGTCAAACTATCAGAAGAAAGAGCAAAAGAGCACATTTTGAGAAAGGCGCCCAAGCTTTTCAGGCCTTTAATGCTTTCTTTCTGATGATTTCAGATATTCAATGTGTCCGTGTTACGTTCAGCTTTCCGTTGCCTGTCTCCGTCAGATCAGAAGATGTCTCGTCAGCTTGCAGTGGAAGTTTTTATATTATTTTTTTTGTCGTTTCCAGAAATGGCTGTCTGGAATGAAAAGAGCAACTTTTGAAAGGGGCGCTCTTGTTTTTCACACCTCAGATGACGTTTTCTGGGGAAATGTGCCTTTGCAGATGTCGTGCAGAACGAGCTTGGCTTCGCAGTGAACCTGAGTTCCAGTCCTGAAAGTTGATAAATCAGAAGTTATGAAGGATTTTGTTTTTCCCTTCGTACGAAATACAGAAGTTAAAATTTGACTAAGTCTGGCAAAAAGCGCAGCTTTTGAAAAAGGCGCTTGGATTTTTTGAGCCTTCAAATGTCAATTTTATGACATGCAGTATCAAGATATCATTTGATCAGTTTTTACTCAGCTCCGCAATGCACCTGTCAGCCAGCCAATCGGAGAAGTCAGTCGACCAGTGTCAGAGGATGAACAAAGGTCCCGGCAGAGGTTTTAGCTTAAATTTTCATAAAATTTGGCTAAGTCTGGAATTCGCCCAAGAGTTCAAATTTGAATTTTCGAAAGTGAGTTGTATGGACGTCTTAACTGGAGTTCTGACTGCAGTTAGACTGAACGATTTCTGGGTTGTCATCTTCAGTTCATATGTTTGCATGTGGAGTGATCTTTCAGTTTGCATGTTAAGTTAACTGGTTTGCATGTTCAGTTAACTACCTTGCATGTTCAGTTAACTTGGTTGCATGTTAAGTTTAACTGAAGATTACCACTAAAAGTCAACTGAAGTTTACATGCATGGCGAATTTTGGTCAAAATTATGAGATTTTAGTGAAGATGGCACTTCATCAAATGTTAACTGAAGTTCAAAAGGGACGAAGTGAAGCATGAAGCATTATTTTGTGAAGCGTGAAGCATATTTGATGAAGTATGGCGAATTTGAAGTTGAAAACTTCACTCATGAAAAGGGTCGCTATTTTTAGTTTTTGAAAAGTGAAGCAAGACAATAGTGAAGATGGCGCACTTTTCAAGGAAAGGGCAACTTTAGTTTGAAAAGGGTTGCTATTTTTAGATTATAATTGATTAAAGCATGAAGTTGGCGCACTTGTTGAAGGCCAAACTAAAGTTCCTAAAGGCTAGCTATTTTTAGCTTATTATTGCATGAGTTTGGCGAATCTCTTATCCCATTCTTATTGTTAACTGAAGTGTCAAAAGGGCACGCCTTAGGTCAAGTTGATGAATCCAAAGAGAAGTTGAAGGTGGCGAATTTGATAAGATTCTAACTGAAGCTAAAGTCGCATGTTTGAGTTTAAACTAAAGATGTGAAAGGCAAACCCTAATGCGTCCACTTATTGAGCTTGTTTGAGTTCTAGTTAACTACTATGAAGACCAATAAGAAGCCTAGCGCCATTTTTAATGCATGCTTTGTTTAGTGCGAATTTCTTATGATGAAATTCTATATATTTCCAAGATGGCGTCCATTATTGCATCATCTTTTGCTCTGAAAGCTTGTATTCTTTTGAGCGACCAGCAAGCTTAAGGTGATTCAGGTGTCCGTTTTCAGCGTTCTTCGAAGCTACGAGCTCAGATTCTTCAGAGGAAGTCAATTCTAGACTTCATTTCCACTTTGCATGCAGGTTGTATAAAGATTCGAAGAAGAAATTTGCAGATTTTTCAGAAGCAGACAAGCAAAACTTTCTATCTTCTGTCTTATTTCTTCTATTTCTCACCTTAGGTACTTTCTTCGCATGCCAGAGTAATTCAACACATTTTCAGAATCTGTTCATCTGGGTTCTCATATTTCAGCGTTTGCAACAAGACCCACTTCTTAGATTTTTTCGAGAAAATCGCCCCGTAGCCTTCATTCTGAAGCTCTGAGCCTTTTTCCGAGAATCTCTTTGCATGTGGGCTTGAATCACATTTTTTCCAAAATCCAGCTATCTGGGTTTGTTCAGAATTCAGTTGTGCACAAAACCCATGTTCCAGAATTTCTTCGAAAATTTCTCCTGTCAGAAGCTATTTTTAGCCTTGTTCAGAGTTTTTCAGAAAGTTCTTCAAGCATATTCGACTTTACAGTCAAAAGTCACCATTTTCAAAATGCAGTTCAATCTCATTGATTACAAGGTGAAATCAGTCCTTACACATAATTTCACCAAGATCAAGGTAGTGCCGCTAACTTTGCTTTAAATAAGGACGCATATGCTTGCACATTGTCCAATTAGGTTATTTGTACCGGAACTGAGGGTAGTTGCCCAGCTTAACTGTATAGTTTACTTCATTAGGGTTAGGCTATGACTTGCATGCATTGCAAGAACTGTAGTGAACTCAAGGTGATTTTAGGGTTACCTACACCTTGATGTATATAAATAAGAGCTTTGCTCATTTGTAATTAACTTTTGCTTGAGAGAGAAATATATGCTGCGCCTACCTTGCCCTCAATATTACTCTTTTGGTATTTGTTCATGCGTCTTTGCTATTACAGTTAATTGTTATGCCACATAGGGTTTCATGCGATTGTGATAGTGAATTCTTTCCATAGTTTAGATAAATCTGTCTTGTGCATCTTTTATTGTTATGATCAAACGTTATGCCACATAGGGTTTCGTAAGATTGTGATGATAAAACCGTTTTGTGAAGTCTTTACTATGCTGGCCGAGTGTTATGCCACACAGGGTTTCATAGAGTTGTCATGGTAAATCTTCCCATAGTTTAGATAAATCTGTTTCGTGAATCTTTTATCATTACGATCAAGTGTTATGCCACACAGGGTTTCATAAGATTTTGATGATAAATCTGTTTTGCAAGTCTTTGCTGTTATGATTAAGTGTTATGCCACATAGGGTTTCACAAGATTGTTATGGTAAATTCTTGAAATCTATTTTGTGCCTTATAAACTTGTTCAGATTGAGATGATAGTTGCGCCACCTTGCCTTCAAGTAGAGAATCTGAATGCGTTTATCGTCTGATAGTCATAACCTTGCTCCGTTTCCTCATGCTCTGATTTTCTTGAGGAAACTGGATAGAATTTAAGTTATTAAGTTTAGTTGTAGTTAGTGAATCTGCGAAACCAGAGAAAACTCAGCTGCAACGTATTAGTTTTCAAGAAAGCCTTGTACCTCTACAGCTGAAACAAAAAGACAGGAATTAGTTTAGTTTATTTCCCTTTGCAGGTATTTTTGTAAAGCACAACGAGGGAGCTTCCCCTCCTAATTCGAAGAGCACTCATTGCGTAGTGTACATAGGCGTTCGTAGCAACTCTTACTCCAGAGGTGTTAGTTGTTACTAACAGAAGTAAAAACAACCTACACCATACAAAACCAGCAACTCTAAAGTTGACAGAAAATACAATAACTCAACTACAAAATGTGAGAAGAACCAACTACAATGAAAGGAAACCAACTACAACTAAACCTCTCAACTAGTTGCTGTCTTTCAAGCAAGAAGAAGAGCCAAGCTAGGAGGCTTACATTCCTCGAAGCAATCCCAAAGCCAATCCGGCAGCATAACCTTGCAAATTCATCAGATAAACAAAATGAGGACCCCGAGCTCCAATTTATAACTTCTGAAGAGCTTTCTAGAAGGTACGCCCTAATCCCAAGCTGCTTTTAGGTATAAACTTTGACCCAAACACTTTCTTCCCAATGGCGTACTTTCCTTGTGAAATATTAATCACTTCTCTTTTTTAAATAAAATATAATCTCCTTCAAAAAGGCGTCCATTTTCCCTTTGAGCAATTATAAACTTTAGAAATATTAAAATATTTCCTTCATGAGAAAATACCCCTCAAAGTCCCCTTCATTAAAATAACTATTAAGTTATAACACTAGGCCAAGGGGTGTTTTTAAAAATAAAACATTTTGACTTAAAATAACTTATATCTTCGAAATGAACCCCTTAAGCCAAAAATGAGAATTACCCAATGAATTGCCAGAAGAGGAAAGTTGACTGAATTGATGCCGACTGGACCCCTGCTAAAATTAGAATTTACTAAAAATAGTAAATTCCTGAAGATGCTCAGAATGCCAAGAAAAACATACCACTGCGAAGCCCTCTGAAAACCCAGAAGGAATCCAGAATCCAAACACCCAAACTCCAACAAGCAAAACCCTGAATCTTCAAGAGAACCCATCAAACAGCCGAACACCCTAATTCTGCCACTGACTAGCCGACAACACACTGGGAATAAGCTACCAATCACTGAAAAGTGAAGAGCTAAAAACGGGGACATTACAAAATTTAAATAACATTAATAATAAATTTAAATTATACTAAACTTTATGTGTTATTTATATATTTTAATGACTTTATAATAAAGATGATATAAGGGGTTTTTTTAAAAGATTATTTTATTCCATAAAGTTGGTGCCAACTTAAAGGAGATATAAGGCAAGAAATAAATTAAATAAAATAATTTTAAATTGCCAACTTGGGCATGGGAATTGGAGGGAGATATAAAAGCCATTTTGTGAGCTCATTTGCACATTCATGTTTTGGAGAAAACTGGAGAAGGTTTTGTTGGTTGGACTAGAAAGTCTCGGCTTCTTGACGATGAAAACCCTCATGAGGAACAACATGCTACAGGGGTGAAAGAACTCCCAAGGCTGCTTGTTGATAGCTCCATTCAGGGGTTATCCATTGCACGTCAATGAATTCAGGAAGAGCTTCGAATTTAGGGTTTGAAGGATTTATTAGACAATTTGCAAATATATATTGATCAACATTTTTGAGTAATGAATTTATAGGAAGGATTTGGGATTTGCCAGGTTATATCTTAGATTATTCATTAGCACAAGAATATATCTTCATTTGGGATATTACATCTTGGAATAAATTGTTATTCTTTTCTGGTCGTCCCCTTTATTGTAGAGATAAATTATTACATAGAGGGTCCATTGTGGACTGAGTGAAGGCACTAAAAACAATCTAGACTAAGCGTGGGTTTTCTAGTATCTTGGAAAACACCTGCATAGAATTTTTAAGCTGGACGTTGTGCTTAAAGGAGTGATAATAGCTGAAAGGAGGCGCTGGATTAAATTTTTTGTTACACTTGGGTATTTTGAAAAAATGGTAAGTCTTGTAAAAAACTGTCAAAAAGGTCAGAAAATGGAAATTTGCATGTCACGCATGTAGGTCAAAAACTCAAAATTTTCAAAATCTAACGATCTAGGTCTCTTTAGAACGACCTTATCTACAAAACCCAAATCTCAATTTTTCGGCCCTACTTTTTAGGAAATTTTCTAAAAATAAAAAGTTTCTAAAAATAGACTTTTTCAGGTTTCTTCTCAAATGGATACTAGCAAAATTTTCGAAAAATAGAATGTCTGACTTCAGGGGTTCAAACTGATTTTGATTGGCTTAAAATACTTCGTCATCAGGTTGGTCCAGTCAGAATTGTCAAAAGATCAGTTTTTCTCCGGTGGGTCTTTTCTACTTTTTCAGAAGCTAAAATAGGAGCTTTGAGGTCATTAATGGAGGTTGGTCAACTATCAGGTGTCAAATTCAAAGTCTCAAGCACTACACAGATCGAGAAATGGCAAAAGATGCTCGAGGAACAAAGAACAAAGGAAGGAGGTTGGAGAATCTTGAAAACTGAGGAAATTTGACTAAGTCTGTAAATGCCAGGTGCCCCTGCTCAGTCTAGGCGCCTAGCCATTCATGCCTTAGAATATTTTTCAACCCTGGCTGTCGAGCACGAAGCAGAGAACGCGAGGAACGAATGAGAAAGTTGAAAATTGCATATAAAAAACTAACACTAGAGAGTAAAGGCGCCTTTGCTAGCCAGGGGCACCTAACCTTTCAAGGTGTCAAATGATGGAATTAGGGTTTGTGTTTCTAAGATGTCTTGTTCAGAATCCTTCTGGCTCCACAGTGAATCCAACAGTAGGTCCATCGGATCAATCTATCAACCAGAATCTTAGATCGAACAGAGGAGTTTCATCAAGGAGCAAACTGGAAATTATGAAAATCATTGAAAAATATTCTCTCTCAGCTCTAGGAACTTTGGGTGCCCTAGCTAGCCAGGGGAGCCTAGGGTTTTGGAGGATCAAATTCAACTATTAGGATTTGCAAATATGCTCAGCTTCTTCACAGTTATGCTGGCTTTCCAGTGGATATCTCTACCAAATCATCAAATTCACCAATTGCCAACGAATTCAGATTGAATGAAGAACAAATCATGAGGAGCAAAAATGGACAAACTTGAAGGTTGAAAAACATCCAAAAAATGACTAAGTCTGGAGAGTTTGGGCGCCCCAGGTAGCCAGGGGTGCCCAAGCTTTTGGGTATTCAGAAAGTGAAATTAGGGTTTGAGACCTCCTACAACTTTTCTTTAGATTTGAACTAGCTCTTCAACGAAGTCAAGAGCAAGTTCGTCAGATTTGTCAAGCACGAGTTATGTCAGATTGAACGAAGGAATAAAATCTTGCAAAATGAGAAAAGTCAAAAGAAAAATGAAAATCTCAAAAAATATTCTAACTCTGGAGGAGTTGGGTGCCCCAACTAGCCAGGGGCACCCGAGCTTTTGACCCCCTAAAGCTGCTCTTTCAAGCCAGTCACTTCCAAAAGACCCCCTTCAGAATTCTCCAAGTTATCCAACACATCTGACAGCGAGCTCATCGGACCAACTGAACGACCGGAAATGCAAGTTCAACTGAGAATTCATCTAAAAGTAAGAAAACACAGAAATTGAAGAACATTAGAAAAATGGCTAACACTGGGAGCCATGGGCGCACCAGCTAGCTAGGGGCGCCCATGATTTTGGGGGTCTAAATCATGTTTTTAGCAAACGTTATCTCCAAGACAATCTTTCCAGATTCAATCAGGCTCCACAACGAGATCACCAGTCAATTCACAGGATTCATCGAGCACCCGAAATTGAGGATCAAACTGAGGTCAAAATCAAGCAAAATTTGGAAATACCAAGAAAAATGGCTAAGCCTACTGTTGTCCCTCATTTTTGACTTGTTAAAAATTGGGATAACCTATCAAAATTTTGATAAAATTTGAAGATTTTCTCTTCTAAGGCACGTTTTACGAGGTGCAAAGGTTAGAAAATTTCAGTTTTGGGTCTATAGTCCTTTTGGCTAACATTTTTCACTCACTATTGTCCGTTTTCGTGAAATTCTGAGTCATTTTTAGTGTGTTTTTGGTCAATTTCGGGTTTTTTAGGCAACTCAGCAGAATAGGGAAATTTAAGCCTAAGAGCAAAATTGCTAAATGTCCAAAAAATCTTGAAAATTGCTAAATGTCCAAAAAATCCCGAAAATTGCTAAATGTCCAAAAAATCCCGAAAATTGCTAAACTTCCAAAAAATCCCAAAAATTGCTAAATGTCCAAAAAATCCCTACTGCCTTATGCAAAATTGCTAAAACTTCCAAAAGTTCCGATTTTGCTTAAGTTGTTTAAAAATACCTATTTTTATTAAAATGAAATTGTCAAATGAGCTAAAAGGTCCGATTTCTTCTATTTGACAAAATGTAAAATTGCAATGAGTCTCTAAAAACCCGAAATGCAAGTAAAAGGCATTTTTGAAGTTATTTGTTATATTTTTTACTTGCAATGAGCATCAAAAAAACCCAAAATGAGTTTTGCAAGTGTTTTTGTGAATTTTGTAGCTTGCTCTTGCTCATATGTACCCCGATTGAAGAGATTTTGGCATGAAGAACACTTGGCAAGGTCTGCAACTTTATTAAATTCCCCATTTTTGCTCTACCATTGCCACGTTTTTGCAGATTTGAGTTTGTTCAAGGCGCTTTTTATTTTTCTGTTTTTGTTGCTTTAAATCTTTTGTTCTTGGGTTGCCTTTCTATGGAGATTGAGATTGCATATTAAAAATATATGGCTGAAAACGCGTTTTTCCACTTCATACGCCCTTCATTCATAAAAACGTTTTTCTCTTTCTTTCATTCGCCTTCCCATTCGCTTTTCATTCATATGCCTCTCATTCTATTTGAAATGTCATTCATTTCATGATAAACACGTCCTTCATTCGCCATATCCATTGAAAACGTCTTGTATTAAAATGCTTTTTTTTCATTATTGGAAATGCATTTTCTTCATTTTAATAAAAAGGATGTTTTTCCTCCATTTCTACCCTTCATTTCATCCGTCATACATTTTCATTCTCCTTTCGTTCATTCCATTCACATTTCATTCCATCTCATTACCATTTTCTAGAAAAGAAGAAAAGAATAAAAATGCCCTAGAAAGTAAATCGGGATTTTTCCAATCAATTGCAAGTAGGGCATTTTTGTCTAAAATGCAACTACAAGTTAGCACAAGGAAATAAACTTGCAATGGCTTCCCAAAATCCCAATTATACCTTACTTGTTGTCAGCCTTCCGAAACCCGAAATTCACTTGTGAGCCCATTTTTGCATCAAATTATCCCTTCCCTTGTCAGTCTTGTTTACACATGATCTACCAAACCAATAAATCAAGGCATGAGCATTGTTTTATAACAATTTCATCTTGAATAAAGTATTATGGGTTCTTCATCAGTGAACAAAAGAAGAAGAGATACAACAGTAATTCATGGAGCAGCTCGAAGGTCAATAATCGTCATGAAACCATCTAGGGACAAAGTAAATCAAGCATGGAAAAAGGACGCAACGAAGAGAAGAACTTCTTAAAGAAATGGTACTACTCCAAGCCTGTGATAAGATTGTAGTTGCCAAGAACACACTAGGCCTTGATCCAACTAAGTTGCAAGAAATTATCAGCAAGTTCTTATCTTTCAGAGCTAGAAACGAGACAAGTTGAAAATATTAGGTTGTTTTATGTATTTTACTTTCGACAAAGTATATGTAAAAACAAGTTTTGCAATTGCAAGTGTTCTTTTCTTGTAGTTTTGGAAAATGTAATTACATGTAAGTTCTTACAAACCAAATCACAATTTGGATTGTAATTTTGAATAAGTCAATTGCAATTAGTTATCGGTTGAGAGATTTTCTCAAGTTTGTTGAGATCCTCCCACCTTTTTCTCTAGATCTCCCTCCTATAAATACTTCAGGGGTCTATTGTAATTTTTTATCTTTCTAGCAAGCAAGAAAACTCTGCAGAATTTTGTACTTATAAAGTCTTTGAGCTTTATAGTTGAATATTGTGAATTTTCAAGTAATATCAAGAAGTTGGAATTTCAGACTTTGAGCTGAATTCTTATTTTGCATCCTTCATGTTCTTATGTCATTTTGGAGCATCATTTTGTAACTACTTGAGAATTGTGGAATATTGCTGAAGAGAGATTCAATTTAAATATCTGCAATCTTTGTGCTGTAAATGTGAAGATTGAATTTATAGTTAGTATTAGAAATTGAGAACAATTGCAAGTCTTTGTGCTCATATTAATTCTCATTTAGAGTAATTAATAGATACTTCGTAGTTACAGACTTTGCGCTGTTTTATGTTGTATATTTTCATTAAGTAATCATTCTGAAAAGGGTAGATAGGATCACATTCTTCAAGACTTTGTGCTTATTGATTGTTTTCCCGTCCCGGAGAAAGTAACGGAAGTCTTTGTGCTTTCAGGAAACTTTATTTTCTCTTTCTTAATTCCACTACATAGCTGCTGTAATAAGTTATATCAACTTTTACTATTTCTTTTCTGTGAAGAGAAAAGAACATAATCTTTCCTGAAATAAGAGGAACGATTGCTGTCCTACCCATTTAGTTTCATTTAGTTAAAGGGGGAGCCTTCCCTTAATTAGGAGAGTTTAATTTCACGTGCTGTGATTGAAACCACAATTTTGTATGCTTTCACAAGAATACAAAATTTTCAACCAACACCTACCAAGAAGGGCGCCCAAAGTTCAATGCCTTAGTAAATTTTTCAAATTTCATCCTTCAAAATTCGAAGCAGTGTCCACATTCAACGAATCTGGCTCAAGATTGGCTTCAAAGATTTAAAGCTAGAGAATAAAAGCATTTTTTCTCCTCAAAACCTATTTAAGAAGGCCTTTGCATTCATTATTCACATATTTTTGCAAGTGGCGTCTAAAGCAAGAGAGGAGGAAACAAAGAATTTTATTCATATCAAGATTTGAAGGCTAAAACGTGTTGCTTTTTCAGAGTTCTTCATATTTTCCAGATCAAGTTGCTCAAAGGGTCGCTTTTTCATGCTTCAAATTTCTAGGGCATCATTTTTTCAGAAGAAGGGGCTCATCCTTTTCAATTTTCAACAATCTGGGTCAGCTTGTTTTTTTATTCTCTACAACTTTGGAAAATTTTAAGATTTCCAAGAACTTGCTTTTCCCACGCTTTTTCGGGAAAACTTCAGTGTTTTCAAAATCTAATCAACCGTGTCTCTCTAAAATGTGATTCTACACAAAACCCAGCTCTCGACTTTTTTTCAAGAAAATTCTAAAATTTTAGGGTTTCTGCTTTTTCAATTAGACATCAACATTTTCAAAATCGAACTATTTGGGTCCTTTTGAAACGAGATTCTCTACAAAACCCAGGTCCTAGCTTTTTTCGGAGAAATTGCTTTTTCAAGGCAAATCAACATTCTATTTTCAGCAGCTTGTGCAAAAAAGTTTCCGAACCTAGTTGAGTTTATAGTCAAAAATCACGATTTTCAGCATGCAGCACTCTCCACTTGAAATCAAGAACAAATCAGCTTTTTGGCGGATTGAGTTTCCTAAATGACTCACCTCTTTGGGGCAGCAATATTTTCCGAGAATAGAAATCAAAAGCAACAGTAAACTTGATGCTTTCTCCGAGCATTCTTTCTATTCTTGTCTCATCCTTAGCCATTCTTTGTGAAAGAGAAAGAATCAAAATGTAATAGTTGGCACTTTCCCTATTTTTTTGCTTTCATAGGTTGTTAGATAGTTATCTTGTTTTAGTTTTAGAAATAAAACTTGCATGTTGGTAAGTCTTGTTGTAAAAGCAAAGATATTTTAGGGTTCCCTACTCCTCTACTTGTGTATAAATAAGGGCAACCTTGCCCATTTTTTCTTAAATGGTTATTGTGATAGCAAATTGTTGAGCCTACTTTTTCCTGCAAGTTGTTATTCAGTGTCAGTTCACTTAATGTAAGAGAAAGCTTGTATGCCTACCTTTGCTGCAAGATATTGTTCAGTTCATGTGTTACTTGTGTCAATGTATTCTGGTTGATCACAAAATTGTAAGCCTATTATTACTACAATCTTGCTGTCCAAGAGTGTAATCTTTGTTATTCAAAATTTGAGAAAAGTAAATCTTATGCCTGCTTTGCTGCTTTGATCTACTATCTCAGGTTTTTGTTTTATGCGTTTCACTTATATAATCTTTATTTCAACTTGCATCTAAAGTACAATGAGTCTTAAGGTGTGCGTTGGGAGTGAGTTTATGTGAGTTTTGTGTCAAAGAATCAATTCCTTGTTCACTACTAACTCTCAAGCTCTGAGTTTACTTGAGTTGTTAAAAGAGTCATTAGAGTAGACTTAGTCATAGTTGATATTCAAAAAGAGAAAATCTCAGCTACGACGCTAGAGTTTCATAACCTTGTGCTCTTAGTTGAACACAAAGATTGGCAATTAGTTTTAGTTTACTTTCTTTAAGAAACATCAACAAAGAGGGAGCTTCCCCTCCTAATTCAAAGAGCAGTTAATCTGTGCATAGCTGTTCATTTCTAATTCGCATACTAGAGGTGCGAATTGAAACACCGAGACATTTTTGGCTAAGTCGTAAGCTTGTGCCAAGGTGTCGTGGGGTCTATAGGAGGGCACGGGCTCCCTCCAGCCTGCAAACACCTTTCATACTGCCAACCGTGAGACTTGTGGAGGGATGCGAATAAATTTGTTGGGCGTATATGCTTCTACTAGGCATGACTATCAACAACAAATGTATTGACTTCATCAACCACCACCTTTTGCCTACAATTGACTAACATCTGCCAATCATGGACTTCTACAGGAGTTGTATTTGACTGTGGGTTGAGCTAAGTTGATATTCACTGTTATATTTATAATTTGTAAGTTTGAGTATACTGTTGTAACTCTCATTAGCTCAGAAAAATAAATATTGAAGGTTCTATGCCACTTATTGTGTATTGGTTTAAGCTCTTAAAAAAATAATATTATGAATGGAGTTACCTGTTTGTTGAGATATTTTATGTGAATTGCAAACTACATGATCTCTGGAATATTTCAAGTCAAAAAGTATGCCATTAGTTTGACAAAATGCTACATGTGTCAAACTGAAATTTTAATCACAAAAAAATATCATTTAAAACAAAAGGGGACTCTACAGTGCTCAGGTAATAGTTGACAATTTGTTTCAACTGGGGTGGGACATTACACTACCCCTCAAATCTATTGGGGTATCCACTCCTAGAACCCCACTAGTTATTGGGATCTCTTCTCAAATAAGAAACTTGATTATAATGAGGGGGTTATGAGGAATTGGGATATAACTCTTGAGTGTGCTGACTTAGACATAATTATTGCACAACTTGCCAAAAATCTCTCTAGATGAAGCAACTTCTACATATGACATGGCTATTGGAAGTGTCATTGTAACTCATTAAGAGGTTGAACTCATTTTTGGTATATGATATGCATTAATCTTCCTTTTTTTATATATATATATATATATATGATGGAAATTAGTAATATGTTTTACAAATTCAGTAACGTGTGTTTCTGAAAAATACTAAAACAATATGTATTTTCAAATGTTTGATAAATTTATTGAGTTATTGCTGAGTCTGAGTTTTTCAAAGATGGTATAAACATTGATTATGGGGGAAACAAGGCAAACAATTTGTAATATTCTACATATCGATAAAATTTCTTTTTCTTCTTTTCACTGAATGCAAGTCAAGCAATACACTCAGGATAAACATAAAAATTTGTAAAATCCATTATCAGAGAAAGTAAGAAATTATATACATCCCATTGGATATCTGAAAGTGGTTTACATGAACATC
This sequence comes from Sequoia sempervirens, assembly GCA_007258455.2. Classification (NCBI taxonomy): domain Eukaryota; kingdom Viridiplantae; phylum Streptophyta; class Pinopsida; order Cupressales; family Cupressaceae; genus Sequoia; species Sequoia sempervirens. The sequence continues at coordinate 14,290 of VDFB02249106.1, forward strand.
AATACATTGTGTTATATCCAAGCTAAATGTAAAATTAAAAATGGATTTGTGTATGGCTACTAAATCATATCTCAGTACATTGTAAAAGAACCATAATGAAGTTAATAAAGCAAAACACTGCTCTAAAAATGTTGTAATAAATAATCAGCTTCCTTCAAAGTGAATATGACATTAAAAGAACTTATATGTACAAATTACTGTTGTTAGATTAGGCAAGATTGATGCTCCATAAAAATACGTAATAATTCAATATTGATCCCAATGATTGACTGTTTGTCAGAAGTCAACCCTAGAATTTCATGTTACACAAGACAATAGAGTACTGTCCAAACTGATCAACGGATGGCAATTAAGATGCCCTTACCATCCAAATTGTCTTCACATATAGGTTGAATTTTTTGATGCATGCCTACAGGCTTCTAGTTTCAATTAAATGTTTTGACAACTAATAAACAAGCTTGTTAATGCGGTCCACATTGTCATAAGCACTTACATTCTGGTTCAACTTATTTGATCCCAATATATTACTGATTTTGTTCAGTATCAATTATGAGCTATTTGTACTACAATTTTGTTCTTAGACCCAAGCTAATTACATCCCCAAGATACAGCCAGATTTAAGTACCACCAACTACCCTTAGTATCCTTTGATCCTAATCGAATGACTTTCACTCTCTACGAAATAATCATAAATGAGTCATTTTGGTGCTGTCGTTGTATTTAAATGATGCCTCAACCTACTACATATATTACAACATGAAGGAAATGTAATAACATTATTGAATGGTCTAGGATGAAAAATATCACAATGAGCACAAACCAATAGAGGAATTACCTTGCAGCATCAGACAGAAACTTTTTCCACATTGGACTACTTTTCAAGTTTGATGCCTTTCCAACAACAATTAAATGGTGCCGAGATCTTGTTAGAGCTACATTTAGACGGTTAGGTGATAACAGAAAACCTAAACCATTAGTTCGACAGCAAGACCTGCAATAGAACACCTCATGAGAAAATCCATTCCCAGTAAGTCAAAACTTATTCAAGCTAGTCTAATGCGAATTACCCACATGATGCAATATGGGAAGATGGGAAAGAGAAGTATTTTTCAACAAAAAAAAAGAGAAGCATTTTCTAATTTGCTGAATCTGGTTATTCCTTCTTATTATTAGTATGTTAGTAACCTAGTTTCATATTATAATAAAGTGTCTGCATCACTTGTCAATTGGATTAGTTAGTTAGTTTGTAGTAACCTTTTTCTATTTAAAGACTACGTCCATTTTTGATATGTAACTACATGCTATTTTTGGCATATGATAATTAATACAATGCAATACTTTCCACATGGGAACATATTCCAATTTCTTGCATCTCATTCTTCGACTCTTACCAACCATTGATATCAAACCCAGATCAAATTGGTCGAGCAGATTTCAAAACAATCAGGAAGAGAAGATACAGGCACTGGAGGTTGTATGAGAAAATGCAAATAGCAGCAAAATTTATAGCTGTTACGACCCAATTCTGCGTAAATTAAAAACTTTCCAATTCTCACTTAAAACATGTAAAAGTAACATATAACAAAGATAATACAATAAAATTTCTTCCTTTCTTTATTGATAAACACGTACAAGTTACAATATGTTTACTCATGAATTTCATTTTCATTGCAAATATAAATCAGAGTTAAAAAGTAATACAGTTACATACATAGCTCGTAAGCTTTTGCACAAATAGAAGTAAGAAGGTCAAGAATCCGTCCTTTCAAATCTTGGTACATCGGCCGCTTGCTGTGGAGGAGAAACATCACTCGGGCGCTTTTCCGCCAACCACGGACTTATAATGCGGTCCCCCGCATGATCATTTTGCAATGAACGACCCTCCCTTCGAAGAAGAGATTGGTAGGGTATCCTTTAACGATTACCAACTGAGCATAGTGATGTGTCCTACTCAACTAGAACCTTGCTATTTCACAATCTCGATCTAGTACTCGGATCACAATGAACTGACAGTGTAGTCTCAACTATATCACATCTAGGTGGATGTCGTACCTTTCACTACTTTGGCCAAAGTATTTTCATTCAGTACTTCGAATGAAGGTCATCTATCATAAACACTACTCAGGGCCGATTTGACTTAAGGATTCCTTACTCTACGCATAGGTTTCCCCTTCAATGGGTGAAACCGTCATCCCAGACATCCTACAATCACACGAACCTACTAGAAATGAAAACAGTATTCAAGTGTCTTGTATCAATCCTCCTAACTAGGAATTCTTTATCCTAGGAGTATTTAACTTGTCTCAATTATCCTAATAACTTAAGCTAAAAGACTTCACTTGATTCTGCCATCATTTCGATCCTAGTAGATATAATAAGTACGTCTACGTATTCTCCATATATAGAGATCATACACAACATGCAATAACCATTCAAAATGCAAATAAATCCTTCCCTTTTATCTTTTCCATTATTTCGTTTTAATGCAAGAGAAATAATCTAATCCCTTAAGCTCTTTATCCAAATAATCCCTTTTTCACAATTTCCCCCTAATCATTGAATCCTTTTCACATTTTCTTCTTAAATGAATTGCTTTAATTATTCATCAAAACAGTTCTTTCCTATTAGAGCTAATTGAAAACAGCAATCACAAGATCAAAAAGGAAACAACACTTCAATAAAAATTATAAACTAGGAGGATTCATGCCTGATTTTAAAGCTTCTCCTTCCAAATTTGCTCTTCTAGATTCTCCTTCAAATAAGTTTCCAGGGTTTAAGCTAAATATGGCTTCTTTTATGATAGTATTTCACTCTATAGTGAACTCCTATAACTCTTCTCTCAGACGTGTTTCCACCACTCAATTCCTACTCAGCAATACAAATTCCTCACTTTAAACTCAAAATGACTTAATTCACTGTGACTGGTAAATGCTGGAAATAATTT
>VDFB02249107.1:0-16420 GCA_007258455.2 Sequoia sempervirens
TTGGCGGAGGTTGGGGTAATTCCCGACAAAGAAAAGTTTGTAGAGGTAAAAGAATCACTGAAACACAGGATCCAAGTGGTTCAATCTCTCATTGAAGACCTTCACCAAGTACAGGAAGATGTCGACGGGCATCGCAACATTCTTGACAAAAGTATCGGAGAGTTGCCTGGTCAACTTCTTGAGGACAATCGTATCTTCCTACCGGCCGCAGAAATATCCCTGATCTTCAAAGCCATCATGAATTTGATTAGCCGATTCGGACTTCTCGGAAACTTCACTTGAACATCATTTGTGATATACAAGGCTCATGATGGACAACCTGAAGTAGCATCTTCCGCGAGGTGCAGAAGGTTCACTCATCTGCCATGAGATCGATCCCGAGAATCCACACCATTGTGGATTACACCGTTGGTCCAGATGAGAAGTTCGTGCAGGAGACTAGGAGGAAATTTGAAGACTTCTGCGCCCAATGCAAAAAGACGTGAAGCAGCCTCCTATTCTCCAGTGTTAGACATTTCCGGTGCATCCCATTATGCATCTTGTAAATATTTCTCGACATTTTCGAATGTCATTTTGTAAATTATAATTACACCAAGTCCAAAGATGTAATATTTTGAAGACAAATTACACTTTGACTTTGGTCAAAGTTAGGTGAGATCTCCAAAAATCGCTCACCTAACTTTCCTTAATTTTCTCAATCTCTTTCCTTATTTTGCTCATCCCTCTTTCTATATATTGTGAGGGATTTTCATTGTAACATATCTTTTAGCCTTTTGCAACGAAGTGCTGCCCTTTTGTAAGAAAACTTGTGAAACTTTGCGTTCATATTTTGTGAATGAGATTCAATCAATAAAGGAAAGGATTGCAAGCCAAACTTTGTGTTGGATTCGATACTTTTGTAAGTTGATTCGATTTGGTGGTGATTAGTTCGAGGAATCTGAAAGACTCTAAGTGGTTGATGTAAACTTTGTGTTACATCTATTATTTAGATTGCATTGTTATTTTGTTTATCATTGGTTGAGTGATCTATAAGACTTTGCGCTTATAATCATTCATGCTCATGCATGTTCTTGTTGGATAATCTATGAGACTTTGTGCTTATAATTATTCATTCTCTTGGATACTTTGTCGAAGGATCTACAAGACTTTGTGCTTGTAATCATTCGTGCTCGTTGACATTTTGGTTGGATGATCTACAAGACTTTGTGCTTGTAATCGTTCATGTTGTTCAAAGAATTGTTGCGTCTAAGAAGACTTTGTGCTTCTAACGTAGCAAACGGTACGTTTATGCAGATCCGACATTGATAAAGCTACGGAACGACTTTGTGCCTTTGTGAGCTTTCCCATTTTATTTTCTTTTGTTTGTTGTTGATTACTTCTGGTATCTCTACGCTTCGCTTTGACGAGATAGAGATATTGGCATTACTGCTGGTTGTTAGTTTTTAGTTATCAAGAATTCGGAACTTCCAACACGTGAAACATTGTAAACATCTTCTCTGAAAAAAGAGAGAAGTATGAATGTAACACACCCCCCCCACTCCGTGACTTTCGTGTACATTGTGTAATTACTTTTGTGATTTACTATTGTTTCTCTTAGTAGTAAGAAGGGCGCCTCCCCTTTCCGAGAGGAGAGATTCACATCTCACATAGCTGTGGCTGAAGTCCAAGTTGTGTAATCTTTCGAAAGTTGATTACATAATTTTCACCAACATTATTCAACGGGAATTACATGAAAAATAGAAAGAGATCATCTGCTTATTCAGCGGGAAATAGAGATGCCACTTATTTCAGTGGGGTTAGAAATGGAACCACTTATTCAGTGGGTTAAGTAGCAATAAACATAATGAGCTAAATCACCAAAGGTACTACCAAAACAATGTTACAATAAGAGCTCGTTACAAATAGTTTCAGAATAACATAGACTGCTGCTACAATGAGAAATGATGTTAAACTCTTGACATAACTCCTCAAAATGAACCCCAACACAAGAATAAGCTACCCCCTTGGTAAAATTGCACAAGTAAACCTCAACAATGGTACCCAGAAGTCTGAAAGTGAACTGAACAGCAACACTCACAGGTCTGATATGAAACTGCAGGTGCGTAATGACAGTTGCAGGTCTGATATGACTTCAAACAGCAGGCTATGAATTGGCATGCCACTCTCGGAAGTCCTCCCAACACCAAATAAAGCCTTCAAACTGTTTGCTGGTCAATAAGACGCTCAAGGCACCCCTAAATGAGACTCCAAAGGGCAGATTAGAAGTAGCAGCAACCTTAACAAAGCCCAAACATTAGTAAACCCAGTTGTACGGCCTGCTGGGAGGGGCGATCAACCCTCAGAAATCCATCTCTCCTTCAAAAATTCTGCAACTTGGTGAATCAGGTCGCCCTAGGGAGAAGAACAATATAAGCCAACAACCACAAAAAGTTATGCACTCATCCAATCAGCACAAGCAACTTGCTGGTATGACCTAGGCATGGAAAATGGTACAGCCAGTAGCTGGTAACTTAGAAAACCACTCCAAAAAACACTCCTAAGCTCTACAAAATCAAATATCACACCAAAAACATAGCTAGAAAACATCAAAGGAAGACATAATTGAAAGCAAAATTGGAAACCATCACCAATAGCTCCAATGGTGACTTCTGCAATGAAGCCACACCCACATCCAGCTAGGGAGTATCTCTCAACTCCGAAACTAGAGCAACTTTGAAGGTTGACGTCTCCAAATCCCTTGAAGGATTCAATCCTCACTCCGACAACACTTCGTTATCATCAAATAACATGAATGAAATGAGAGCCCAAGGTGAGCTTAAATAGAGATTAGGGCTCACAATTTGAAATGGGACGCCCAACTCAAAGAAATATTAATTTACTTTATTTTTCACTTATCCCACCATTTTGGCATCCACCTTTTAAAAATAACTTAAGTCATCAAGCCTAGGCGTGGAGGTATAAGGGGGGTCATGTTTGAACTTTATAACTTAAGTCATGAAAATTGCTTCTTCAATGTAATGTCCCCTTCTCATCAGTGATCAGCTTTGCAGTTCTTCAGTCTATTCCGGAACCCGTAGACTGGGATGTGGTGAAAATTAGGGTTTCTTGGGCTTGGTTTTCTGTGGCATTTCTTATTATTTACTATTTATAGTAAATGCTAGTTGTGGCAGGATGCAGTTGGTTGTCTTCAGTCATCACTTCAGTTGAGCATGTTATTTGTTGATTTCAATATTTTCCTCTCAAGCCTTAATTGATGAAATTTATTGATTAAAGGTATAAGTGTTATATTTTTCAGTTGACCACCCCTTGGCCTAAGGATATAACTTGTAAGTTGTTTTTAAAAAGGGGTCATGAAGGGTACGCCTTGTCATAAGGAGATATTAATATTTTTATATTTTGAATTTTTGCTTGGAGGAAAGTGGACGCCACTTTATGAGGAATTATATTTTATGAAATTTCAAAAGGTGAATTCAAAAAGGTGTCTCTTGGCGTACTATTTGGGAAGTTGAGGAGTTTCTCAATTTTTATAAAATGAAGACATTGCTCCAGCATTTGGTATCCATCAATTACCTTACTGTTATGCTATCAAAATGACTATGGACATTTTGCTATTGCTTCGAGGATGCTACCTCCTAGCCCCTTCCCAATTTCGTGTTTGAAATACAACACCTAGTTGGAACATTGCTGCTTCTCACATCAGACTAGCAGATTGAGCAATAAAGGTTGAGAATTTTGGTGAATTCTACAGTTTTGAAGTTCCTGGTTTTTACACAGCTGAAGCTGAGTTTTGTTCATAACTTCTGAAGTGAATTTTATTTTGTTCTGGGTACTTTGGCCATGCATTAGTTAACTGAAGGCGCCACCTTTCACAAAATTTGGGAATTTATTTCCAAGTATTCAATTTTATATTGCAAAATCGATTTTCTTCAAGGGCCGTACCATTTGATGATGTCTTGGGATTCGTGCCAAATAAACTAGAGTCTTTGGTGGCTGTTTCTGGATTCTAACTTGGGCGCCAGACTTGTAAGGTGCATTTGCAACTCATTTCACGTCATTCGGAGAAGAATTGAGTGAGTTATGATAATTTCATTGATTCTCACAGTTGCAGATTGAAATTTCCAGTTTACTGTTTTTATATCAGATTGTTGAAGTTCTGATTTCTGATTCATTAGCAGCTGTTAGAGAGTTAAAATAACATTGAAAAATATCTATTAATCTTATGTATGAAGATTACTATATTTCCTATGTAATTTGCAGCTTATTCCACATTGTACAAACTGTAAACAGTAGTACTGTTCCAGTTTAATTTGCTGCAATTTCTTTCTGTTTCTTCTCACATAAGTCCCCTGGATGGTTTACCGCCAGTGAGGTTAATTTGATTGTAATATCTCATACCCACTCATAGTGGTGAATCCCCACAGCATTGTGGATGCCCGCCGCAGCGGATGAATTGCTTTTATTTGTAATCTTTTCCCCCCACTGATTGGTGGTAGTGTGGAATTGTTTTTCTCATGGCTGGTTATCCGCCTAATAGTTCATAATTTCAATTTCTTAGACTCCGTCATATGTTAGCACCTCGCCCTCAGTGGGATCTTGAGTGCACATTCTTGACGTTGAGTAGTTCTTCCATTCAAGTTCGGTTTCCTTTTGTTCAGTTCGGTATCTTCCATTTCAGAGTTGGGATTTTAATTTGGGGGCTAGCATTAATCCAATCATCTATTGCTGGTTGATTTTTTTGTATTTATTTCATGAAAAAATTGGTTAGCATATTTCATTCAAGGCCATTATTAATTCAAGTGAAAGTAAAAATAGTTTCCAAACTCCAAACTAGCCCAAATTGGATCATATTGAAACTTGCTAAAAATAGTAAGTGCTAAAAATAGACATTGCTAAAAATAGCAATATTACCACCAAGGCCCAAAAAAAACCCAAAAAACTCTCTCTGTGACATCTGCATATGCACCTAAAGGTATATAAGAGAATCGCAAGAATATGGGAATCCCTTTTTTGAAACTCCTAGTTGAGCCTCACGGGACTGAAATAATTAGGTGCCTGAAGCTTACAGGGGACTAAGAAGGGGGCATTACATTTATGTGAATGATATCATCATTACAGGTAGTGAGGCATATTTGATTGAAGAAATCAAATGTAATTTGTGTAAGGCTTTTGACATGACAAACTTAGGCCTCCTACATTATTCCCTAGGTGTACAGGTTTGGCAGATAGATGGTGGTATTTTTTTTCTCAATCTAAATATGCCTAGAGTTTGCTAGACAAGTTCAGAATGATAGATTGCAAAATCTCATCTACACCTATAGAGAAAGGGCTGAAGCTTTCAACCAAAACCGACTCAAAAGTAATCAATGAGTCAGCATTCAAGCAACTAGTGGGCAGCCTTATCTATCTTACAGCCACTAGACCTCATTTGAGTTATGTTGTGAGTTACATTTCCCGTTTTATGATAGCCCCAAAGGCAAAACATTAGGTTGCGACGAAGCCGGTACTCAGATACGTGAAAGGGACACTTGACTTTGACATTTTGTATAGTAGAAGCAAAGATACTGGGCCAATTGAGTTCACAAATTGAAATTGGACAGATTTTGTTGATGATAGGAAGTTCACTTCCAGATATGTTTTTAGTCTTGGTATTGGGGTAGTCACATGGACCAGTAAGAAGCAACAAGTGGTAGCTCTTTCCTCCATAGAAGTAGCGTACCAGGGAATAGTCAAAGCAACATGTGAGGCAATATGGCTTCAGACGATGCTTTCAGACATGCAAATATCTCAAGCAAGGCCTTAACCCTTGTTTTGTGACAATCAAGGGGTGATAAAGCTTGCCAAGAATCCAATCTTCCATGAGCGTACCAAACATGTGGAGCTTCATTGTCATTTTATCAAGCAACTTGTAGAAGATGGATCAGTGATGTTGCAGTATTTTCCTACTAAGGACCATACTATAGACATTCTTACCTAGTCCTTGAGTAAATTTGTAAATTTCAAGATAAGCTTGGTGTAGTTAGTAGAATGACCATTAAGGGAGGGTATTAAAGTAATGTTTTATATTGTAATGGTCAATTAGATTTTAGGATAGACTTTAGGAATATTCTTTAATAAAGTCATGTTGACTTTAGATATTTTTCTTGAGTTGTCATCCTTATCCTGTGTGGATAAGATTTTTGTCATCCTTATCCTCTATGGATAAGATATTTGTAATCCTATATAAGGATGCTTTTGCTCCTTATTTCTTAATAGATTTTTATGCAATCTTGGTAAACTTTTTGTGTGTTGTTTTTGTAATAATAATTCCTATTCAATTATGCATGTTCAATATATATATATACAAGCATCATAATTCCCACTCAATCACCCATGCTCAAAAGGTTCTATAATGTATATTATAAATGCTTGATTAATGTTATCATATATCTGTTTGAAATTTTCTTATATTTTAGAACCTTTGTGTGCATGGGTAATTGAATAAGAATTACCGAAAAGGAATTTTGTCAATGGTAGTGAGCTCAGGTAATCAAGATGAGTCCAACAATACTTTTCAAAATGCAGTTTCAACACTCTAGGAACTCTACACACTTCTTGGAGAAGTTTACTATTTTTGAAAAGCACCATTTTTCATAATGTTTGATATCTTGAAAGCTTAAAAGTATTTTGACATGATCAGAATTCATATTTGGTCTATTCTAATATTTTCCGCAACTTGTTGATTGTGCAGAAGTATAAATATTTTTAATTATAAAGTGACTCATATAGTTCAAAAGTAAATTAAAATAATAAGTCATTTTATAAAGAGATAAATATCGTTTCTCTATAAAATTATTAAATGATTATAAAATATAACTTTCAAAAAGATTCCAAAGGGTTTTAAAAGGATGTTGAGAAAAGTCATTTCCTCATTCTTGATATTCTGGATTTTTTATATTTTCTTGAAACTCCAGTTGTGGAGGTTGAGCGGGTTTGTTCAACAACAATCCTAGGACAAAAACCCAAAGGCGAAGATTGGTTTCGGGAGTGAAAGATCTTCCCTAGCCAATACAGCATGATTCATTCAAAGTCACGATTTATGCTGAAAGGATGCAGTTTGAAACTAATTTGTGCTGAGCAGAGTTATATATTTCAAGTTTCATTGATATTTGCAGGCACCAAAAGGAAGAAATATATTATAAGATTTGCTAGCAAAATAAATTATAGAGATTTGTGCTCCTCAATCTAGCTGTCCCATTCAAGTTAATGTTCTAAATATTCATGGAGGGCATCTCATTGCAAATATAGACTGAGATTGAAAGGTATTAATAAATCCTTATAATTTTGCATCAAAGTTTTTCCCTTGATACATTTGCTAAGGGCCTAACAAGCAAACCGTACCAATCTTGGAGGTACCATGAGTTTCTTGAATAGTAGCATGAGTTTAGGAGGTGAAGCGCTAAATTTGGAAGAGTTATTTTACTTTGTACTTGGCAGCCGCTACACTTACACATGTTCTTTGAATGTTTGGTGATGAGATATATCTGTTTTTGGTGGGAAAGAAAATCAGTTTGGAGATCCATCTATACCTGACCGCATACACTAAGAGGAAGGTGCTTTGGATTTTGGAGGAAGTCGCTGCATATTTAAGGATACTTGGACCCTAGTAAAGCAGGCCACCCCATGTTTATAGCTTCTTCTGCTGTTAGGGAAGGGACACAGACATTGGAGGAATTAAGGAGGAGACATTTACATAACAAAGGAGACTGCACAGCTTACAAGGTGATCACATATTAATAATCTGATTCTACATATCATTGGTTGCTGATCTAGGGTTCTACAACAGAGAAGGACTTCAGTTTGAAGAGTTTCAATCAGCAAGCCCCCATTGCATAGAGTTTACACATTTGTAACAATTCCACAATCAAGTTTCAGACCAGCACTTTGATATTCATATCGTTATAGGTATGTATCAGCTGAATTCCAATAAGAAAGTGTTTGCCATTGTTTGACAGATTGTCTAGGAAGTGTGTAGCATGACAATTGTATGAAAAAAATGTCCATAAACTATTTAAGGTCTACAAGTGTTTGTGATTATGTTCACCTGGAATTAATATAGTTGCAGCTGTTCCTAGACACTAAATTCATAAATTCATGATTGGTACCATGTTCCCTAATTGTTTGACTAAATGCCTGTGAGTCAAATTTGAAATCTTTGCAAGTTATTTGAAGAAAATTGGTAAGGAACTTCAGAATAGAACAGATTTGTGGTTAAAAACACTAGTCGCATGCACTGACAGAGACAATCAGCAGGCAAAAACAGGCATTAGCAGTAGGACAGGCACAGTAGAATAGTAGGGTCATAATAAAAAACTCTAGACACCATAAATCAAAAACTGTAGATAACCGAGCCAGTAGAAACTAGAAATCCTAGCCCTCAGAAATCAGAAACCCTAGCCACAAAAAATTCAATCAGAAACTTTATATGCATGTTATGTGGTTATCTGAACTTAATTCCTGTTTTAGGCTAAAATATGCATACGATTATGATTTTATACTATTTTTGTACAAAAATACCCAACCCCAATTTTATTTCCATATTGGCAGACCCCAATCCCTAAATCCAAACCAGAATAGTTTTCAATTTTGCAAATAAGAAAAATTCATTACAAGGATGGTACAAGGCATAGTTTGAAGACTCTGTGAGTACTCTGCAAGACTAGCCAAACTCCCAAGTCTATGAGTTCACCGAGCCAAGTTGACTAGACTCCCATGCCAAGTCTGGCTGTGTCTTGGAGAGTACTCGGCTGAGTCATGTTCCAAGACTCTTGAGTCTTAGTCTGGAACTCCTGAGTCCAAAGCTCAAACTCTTTCAGCACCTGAACATAACCGACATAGTGACTGAAATTTCAAATTTTGAGAGTTTTAGGATCATATGACATGTGTAATGTTTGAATTATGACAAATTGACAGTCAAATTAGACTTTTATGTTCTCTAAATGCATTGATTTCTTTTTTTGTGTAATTATGAGGTTTTTTGCCAAGTCCATGCCGAGTTTTTTGCCAAGTCCTGAGTCTCAGTCAAAATTTTGAGCTGCTAAGTCCAAGCCAAGTCCGAATTTTCAAGCTATGGTACAAAGAGCTATTTTCCAAGAAAGAAATTAAAAGGAAAACAGCTGAAGAGAATTGATTGTGAAAACAGCTTCAGAAGTTCACTAGAATAGTTTTGTAATTTGACTTTCATCTTCCACCCATTTAGTTTCAGCTGATCTCAACAAGTTTCCTTTCATTGATTGGGGAAAACTCCACTGTCTTTGTAGCCCGTGCAAACGGCATGCATCACACTGAATGCTCAGACTTCAGCTTCTTATAGAATCACCTTTGAGCCCATTCTCAAATCCAAAATTCAATCTGAGCTATTTATGGTAGGTAATTTTTCTATCACAATTGATTTAATTCGTCTATTTGTTTGTTAACAAATAAATCAAATGAAAGGAAATATACTTAAATCTGTCTTTACCTATTGAGATTAGTTATAGCTATGTTATGATTTTGGATGGGTGATTGTTGCATGTATCATGGTTTCACTGTTTTTGTAGCTCTTTTACTGATATTCCTGGGGCTCTCCAGGATGATATATTTATTTTAAAGATCATGAATATTAATCTTTGCCTCATGTTCTTTCTGTCTATTATTTGATTTATATCTTGATGCCCACTTGGCAGCTTCATCCTCTAATTGATCCGTCTTGCCTTTCCATAGAATGTGTCTTAAAAACATAAGCCATCATATTGAAATTTGTATATCAATTTCTTATCGCCTCTCAATGCTCCTTGCATATCTGTACTATCCTACACAGATCTATCACAATAACTTTGTGCAATCTGACAGAAATAAGATAATAGTGTCTCCAACTTAAAGATATATATTGCTAGGCTGACTTAAGCATCTTGCATATAATTTTATGAAATCAAACCAGATGTATGTCTGGAACCTAAGTTGTTGGCTCGGGTACAGGTTCAGATGCAGGTTCGGGTTCGGGCTCGCCGGTTTGACAATTTTTTTTTTCCCTAGGGTACGGGTACATGTACGGCCGTACTATATATATATATATATATAATTAAATTATAAATTTATAAACATAATGATAATGCCATAGACTCATAAGCATGCTCAAAATTATAATCATATGATCATAATGCCATAATGCCATAGAATATTGAAACAATGAAATACGCCATACGGTAATACCTCATATAATCTGTAATCATATTCATAATTTGCAAAAAAGTAAATAGTAAATACTCAAGTCTTAAAATGTCATTACACATTGAAAATTCAAATTACAATCAAGACAATATTTAATTCAGTATTACTATTCTAATCAAATTCATCCTCATCATCCTCAATTGGTTCAATAACTTCAATTTCATTTGAACCACTATCAATTGGATTGCCACTCCCACTAGGTGCATTAGTTGCCTCATTGTCATCCATAGAAGCCAAGGTAAGTTGTGCAATTGTAGCATCTAAATCAGCACACTCAGGGGTGAGATCCCAATTCTTTGACACACCCTCATTGTATTCAGGTTTCTTATGTGATAAGAGACGAAGGTTGGAGTGTACATAGACCAAATCCTCTGCTTTTTTTGCACCCAAACGATTGCGCTTGACCAAGTGGATGAAGGAGTATGTACTCCAATTCCGCTCAGCTGAAGAGGAACTTGCAACTTGTTGATTATGCACACAACATTTAGTAATTACTATTAGTATTTAATTTTACTTGCCGATAATAATCATAATATATAGCATAATAGCATCGAATGAAAAACGAAAAAATAAATAAATAAAAAGATACATACTTGGGAGAGTATTTTAATTGCAAGAGGTTGCAAGTAAATGGAGCCTTGACCATGTAGATACCACCAATCATCAGCATTTTTCCTATATTTGTCTAGATGAGCGGAAACATCATGATTTTTTGCAGATATGAATTGGCTAAACTCGTTCATGACAATGCTTTGGATTTCTTCATCTACAAATATCTTTCTAAATGCAGCCTTATAGCCAGCAGCAACCTCTAAATCCCTATATGGTGCCACCCTCCTCGGCAATGAAAGTATCTCTTTGCTATAATACTTTGGTGACAAAGCAAATGCTAAGAGATGTAAAGGGGTGGTCATCTTGTTCCAACGGTCAACAATAATAGTTTGCACAGTTTTGAAAAATGTTTCCGTTGGGTCATGTTCCTTGGCATCTATTATTGCTCTTATTTTCTCCACCATGGAATCCATGCCATCATAAATTTCACCCAAACATGGGCGATCAGTATCAGCATACCTAATCATGCTCATAATAGGCTCGGTGAAATTTAAAACATATTCCACACGAGCCCACCACTCATCATCTAAGATCATTGCTTTCACTTTTTGGGCTCTTTCTGTGCTTGATTGCCTCCATACACTCCACAAACTGTTGATGACCATAGAACCCAAGGCCTGTCGCACCTTCACAAGTCGTCTTAAGACAATTGTGTGAGATGCAAATCAAGTTTCAGCAACCTAACATTGTAAGAAAATGCATGTCACAAATCAGCAATGAAAAATTAAAATAAAAAAATAAAAAATTATATTAAAAAATCAGATTTAAATTACCTTAAGCAACTCCAACTTGGAGAAGGTCCTGAAGATGGCTTGTGACATATGATGATTAGTCACAAACATTTGGATCTCCTCACCCTCTGCGTAGATTTGCTTGACCCACTCAATTTGTGTACCAATCTTTTGCATTATCAAATTGAGTGAGTGGACTGCACATGGTGTCCAAAAAATGTGACCATATCTAGCCTCCACTATAGCCCCAGCTGCCCTACAGTTTTTAGCATTATCCGTTATGACTTGGACAACATTTTCAGGCCCCACCATTTCAATGGATTCTATGAGGATATTGGCAATAAAACTTGCATCTTTTATTTTCCCTTCACAATCAACTGCCTTCAAAAACATCGCCCCTTTAGGGGACACTGCTATAACATTGATCAATGGTCTATTTTTGCAATCCTTCCATCCATCATAAATGATGGACACACCTGTTTTGGCCCATGTATCCTTGATTACTCTCAATGCTACCTCTACTGAAGATTTCTCCTTTGCCAATAAGGTGGTCCGCACCTTTTCATACCCAGGACTAACATAATCAGGAGTTGTCTTAGAAATGGCTTTCACCATTTCCCGCCAATAAGGTGATCTAACAAGGTTGAAAAGAAGCCCATTGCCATAAATGCAACGTGCAATGCTCTCATTTGCCAACTCCCTTGCTTCATTTTTGAAGGCTCTATCCAATGGGCCTCTTTTTCGTGTCACCGACATATTTTCTCCTTCAGAAGATTGTGCCATTTCCATGAAAGGATGTGGGCCAGCCGGTTCTGATAAGCCACCGTAATGTTCCCTTTCCAAGCATGATCTTCTCTAGCTTGACCGTTGGTCTATTCTCGAGACCCCGTAGGCTACCTCGACGGGTTTGATTAGGGTTTCTTGTGTGGAGGTTGCAATTGCTCGTGAATTGGTGATTGAACTGTGGATTCCTTCTGGGTTTTCTGTGGGCTTCGCAGTGATATGTTTCTCTTGGCATTCTGAGCACTTTCTGGAATTTACTATTTTTAGTAAATTCTATTTCTGGCAGTGGTCCTTTTGGTCTCGGCACAATTGACTTTCCTCTTCAATTGACTCAATTGGTTTATTCAGTTTCTGGCCTCGGGATGCAGTTTCGGAGAGATAAGTTCATTTCACTTAAATAACATTATATTTTAATGTTAAATTACCCCTTGGCCTAGTCTCTTAACTTAATGATGTTTTAAAAAGTGGTCTTTAAGGGTGGCGCCATCATTGAGTTAATTTTATATTTATTAAGGTTGAAAATTAAAGCCTTAAGATTGGACGCCTTTATTTAAGTGATGGATTTAATTAAAAAGTCGAAGTTGAAGCTTTGAAGAAAGGGACGCCATCCATTGGTGGATTAGGGTTTGACTCAAAAAGAAGGTTAGGGTTTCAAGAAGGTCAACAAGAAATTATAAAAGGAAGCCTTTGGTCCTCATTTCAGCATCTTTCGTCTACAGGAATGTTATGCTGCCGGTTTGGCTCTGGGATTGCTTCGAGGAATGTAAGCCTCCTAGCTAGGCATTGCTTCTCGCTTGAAAGATAGCGACTAGTGGTGAGATAGTGTAGTTTGTGAGATTTGCATTGGGATTTGTGCATTGTAATCATTGTGTGGCTTTGTAGCTTAGTTATTGCATATAAGTGAAATTCTGGAGTTGCATTTTTATCTATAGCAAATTGATGTTTTTATTCATAAGTCCAAAAATACAAAAAAAGTCATTATGGGTATTGTCTAAATCTATGTGTCTGTAAGGGGCGACCCATTTCTCCAAGTTGCAGATTTTTTGGAGAAGTCTTGAATTTTTAATGTGAAATCGCCCTTCTTGCTGGGCCGTACCTCTTGCCTTTGTCTTGGGATTCGTGCATATTTAATTTGGGGCATTTTGATCAGTTGTCAATGCTTTAACTTGGTCGCCTTTGTCATTAGGGAATATTGCATTTCATTTCACGTCAATCGGATGATCTATGAGAGAGTTATGATCATTTATGTCAGTTAATAGGTTGCTGGTTATTAACTTAAAGTGCAGATCTGTTAAAAATTAGAATCATCATTTGGTCTCTGAGAGAAGACATTGGTCTTGGCATTCGTGGTTAAGCAAAGGAGAGTTCTTTATATGATGTAAAGCTAATCTATTAAATTCATATGCTCTTGGCAGGCGAATGCTTTTCAATTTGTAAGCTGACAGTAGTACTGGCAGCCGTTCTCAATCTTGCTCAATTCTGATTTGTAATACTTATCTTACATTTTGAAGCTGCATTGTATTTCTTGTATCTCCGTCATATGGTAGCTCCCATTCCGTCTCGGGTTGGAAAGCACATTCTTGACGTAGAGTATTTTAGCATTCTTGCTTATTTCCTTTCATAGCACTGTAATTCTTAGCACTCCGCCATATGGTCGCCTCAATTCCATACTGGATTGGGTAGCACATACTTGGTGTTGAGTTTTCTTTCAGTACTTGTAGTGTAGAAGATCCTCTAACCACATGCTCGCCATCATCGGTGCCATTCTTGGTTAGAGTTCTGTTTCTGCATTCAGATCCTCTGACCAATGCTCACACCTTGCCCACATCGGGATCCTGGTGTACATTCTAGTTAGAGTTGCTTCAGCATCGTTTTGGTTTAGCTGCTAACCTTAATGGGTGCATTGGTTTGTAACTTGCAATTGAAAATTTGAAAAAAAATTGGCTCGGAATATTTCAGCCACTAAGTCTTTATGAAGCTTTTACTTTTATTTTACCTTTATTCATAAGAGGGATGGTCTACAACCTTTGTGTTTTGAATGCCTTGTCGCACACCTCTTTGTTCTTTTTAATATAACCCATTATTTGATCCTTTGACAACCCTTTTTTTAGTTGGCCCAAGGCAAGGTTTATTCCTTGATTACCAATAACACATAAATAGGGCTTTCACTGGTGCACGAAGCTCCTATATGTAGTTCCACATTGGTTGCAACGCCAAACATAACTCCCACCACTAGAAGTTATTGAATCATTGTCATATGTCACAAAGAGGTGAGCCTGGACTATATTTAAATTGACTCCCCGCGACCTATTCCAACCAAAGCAGAACTATCTACTATTTTGTATGAAGTTATGAACCTAAAATAAATAAAACAAGTAATTTTTTTTAGAAAACTCAAGCATTATAACCCTTATTTTGCATCAAATGTTCTTTAAAAATTTCAAACCTTTACTAGAAAAAAAAAAACTTGGAAATTTTTTTTCTTCAAAAAAATTATTGAAACTAAAAAAGAGGATAGATTCACTCACCTTTGATTGCTCGATCTTCTTAGTGCACCTATTCCTCTCTTGTTTCTATCAGTTGAACTCCTTTGTAGCTCTCACAATCTCACCTTCAAAGAAAAAGAGAAAACCTGCAAAAATCAACTATTTCAGCTTGGAGGCAAAAAAATGGTGTTTTTTGCTCTCTTGAGTTTGCAAAATGAGCCTCATTTGGTTGGCCAAGTCAATATAAGGCAATCTGGGCACTTTTTAGGGTTTTATTTTATGTTTTTAAGTTTAGTTTTTGCCTTTTTCTAGGTTGGGTGACGTGGGTCCGCCCGGGTCCTTCTAGGACCCACAGAGAACCCGGGTGGAAAATGGAGAACCAAGGTGAACCCAGAGAAGAACCGAACCAAGACCAGAACCCACACGTATTTTGGCCGGTTCGGGGGGCTAAACTGAGGAAATCGGTAACTTAGTCTGGAACTACTTTAGTTTCCCAAAAGCATAATCGCCACAATATAATATTTCAGAATACTCTTTCCACTTATCAAGTACAAATGCATAGACTTGATTTATATCTTCAATCAACTTTTTTGTGTATAACTAAGTTGCTGTTATACATCAGCATGAAACTCAATTACATCACTGTGGATGGTCTGCAACTAATCAAGGGATTGAATGGCGCAATCTGCCTATCATCATGAATTTGCACAATTCTTAAAATAATGCAATTTTCCAAAATGATTGTAAGTTTGGCATGGACGCTAAAGATACTTTGATGGAAAAATAGTGCAGTTTTCCAAAGTGATTGTGACATTGGCATAGGTGCTAAAGTCACCATAATGGAAATCAGTGGCAGCTTCAGTGAATGTCACTTTAAGCTGTTCTAGCTGTTCTGGCTGCACCTGTGCTGGTCAAGGTGCTCCAGCCATACTTTTATCTATCCATGAGAAATCAGATCTGCTGCAGGGATTTTATCCACTTTTATGAGAGGTGGACTAACTGACTGTCAAGACAATGGCTGATAGGAACTGGTTATATCATTGGTATGATTATGCAAAATTCCCATAATATGTGAAATCTGATGATATCATTGAGAGTCTGAGACATAGAATGGAACTGTCAAGGTTACTGTAGAAGATATTGTAGCAATCAAGGTTATGTGGCAAGAGTGCTGTACTACCATAGCAACTCTTAATCAAGGTACAGCAGCAATCATCAATCAAAGGACTATAGAAATTCCACCTCGATGTACAAGAGCAATCCATCCTCTACTAGGAATCTTTCTTAATAAAACAACAAAAACAACAAAAATAGAAGAAATTAGTTAACAACATAGTGCCGGTTCCGGTAGGTTTTATTCAATTATAATGTTTTCATTTTGCATATGGTATATGCCATCTGTGTTATTGTAATCTTCCTAGTAGTTTTTTTGCACTCTTTTATTGCTATTGTTACTTGTAATTGGGTAGGTCGATTTGTTCCTCAAGCTCCACAAAATTTTATATTCCTAATTAATTGACTTACCAGTAGTTTCTAATTACTGTGCTCCACACAATAGTTTAA
>VDFB02249108.1:0-11676 GCA_007258455.2 Sequoia sempervirens
AAAGGTCTTTATGAGGGAATAGAGTTAATTTAAGCTTTCAAGTGTAAAAGAAATGGGTACTAAGAACAAAGGAAGTTTGAAATTTCTACCCAACATGCTTTTACAAAGGGGATTGGAAAACTTTGGAGTTCAAAGGGGAGAAAAGGGAGGCACTCAGTTAAGGATGGTTAAAATTCCACCTTGAATGATAAAAAAAAATTGGTTTACCATAGGGAAGTTAGAGTTGGGTGGGAACACATGTTAGTGCAAACTATGAAACACTTAGACAATTTTCAACATAGGCAAGGGTGAGGTTTGAGAGGATGAATTTTTTGAGGATGGAGGAATTCCAAAGCATGATAGAGTATGTAATTTCCCCTTCTTTGTGATCACCTAAGTTCTTATTTTAGGCATAATAAGGGAATTCATTTATTTAATTATTTAATATTGTTTGGCAGGAAAAGCTAAAATTAAAAGGTAATATTAAGTGATTAATTAAATAAAGTTATAAAGCAACTTTTAAGTGAAATATTTAAAAAATAACTTTATTAACTCACTTTATTATATTTGAGCGAGAATTTAAGTGGGAAATATAAAAGGCATTTGGAGGCTCATTTTCATTCATGCTTGGATTATTTGCTCACTTTTATTTGGAGAGCTTTCTGAAGCTATTTGGTATTGGGGTTGGAAACCCTAGGAAATAGTTTCGATAGTGAGACTAATCTACCCTAATTGGATTGTGGAGGAAGTCACTCAGGCTTTCTACAAGAGTGTTATTGCAATTTGTTGGGTCTCTTTCAGAGCCCAAATTGGATAAAAGCGATTTAATCAAAATGCATTGTGTAAGGGTTTGTATCTAAGTGAATATTTGCTTGTGGCTTGAGTTCTTCCTAAACTTATTGAGTTGCAAGGAATCCCCATTATTTTGGCTATTCTTTCCTCATTAAGTTCGTGGTTTCTATGAAACCCTAGTCACTGGTATATATGACCAAACTGTGCCAGGTCATGGTGAAAGGAGTAAGGTGTGAGTTTCTTCTAGGGTGGCATTTAGTTTCTTGAGAGAAGCAACCTTGTTTGGAGGCCTCTGTGCAAGCTTTGACAGGTCATTAACCCTTGTGATAAGTTCCTCAGGTGTCTCAGATAGTGCGTTGGTTTTTTGAGGCAAGGATAGCCATATAAGGGTTGATTTGTGATATTTTTGCTTGGTGTGAGACATTGGAGTCCAGTCATAGCCTTCTTCTTGCACTTCAATAATGTATGTGCCTCCATTTGGATTGTTGAACCTATTTATGGCATTTTTGGAGTGTGTATGAATATCTATCTGTTGGTCATGACATTCTTTGGTGGATTTCAGATATAGTATCATCTGCTACAAGTGTTTCAGTCTCTCTTCGACTACCGGGTCTGAACATTAATGTTTTTTGTTTGATAGATGATTGAAATGTTTAGTATGAACAATACTCTCCAATTCTGGGAAATTTTCTGTTGAAGTCTCATGTGAACTATTGTAAAAATCAATCATTTCTATGTTTAGAAAATTACTGTTATATCCCTCTGTAAGCTTCCTTCTAGTCCTGCACTTGTAACTGATACTAAGAGTCAATGTTAGAATTTTAATGCTTCTGCAATATCTGAACATTATCAATAAATTAAGGTCCATTGGAAAATCAAAAGTGCACTCTGTTATGTAGCATATCACTATTCAAATGTGGATGGTGTTCCCAGTAGGAAATTCTGAAACAGTTAATCAGTTCAGTGTTAACCATTCCATTAAAGTTATTTTATGTGCATTTTGAATGTTAAGTTTGATAAAATGTTTCATCTATCAAACTAAGAAAATTATCGAAAAACTCTACACCATTCAGAAATGCATTTTATAGAGTAAAGGGAAATGGACTTAGGTGGGATGGCATGGTAGGATAGGGAAGTTTGACATACCTAGAGTAATAAAGGGAAGCAAGGGGAAGCAAAAAACCATGCTAGGTAGGAAATCTTTGACAAATTCAACACTTGACACATACTTTAACCTTTCAAACTGCAAGCTAAACACTTACACATGCCTTGGAAATTTGGCAACTGCAACACAATATAAGCACATGTAAAAAATAATTAATGACACATGTAATTGGGACCACAAGACTTCTTAGATTGATTATAAATGGGGGCCAAACATAGTCAAGACAGCCAAAAGTGAAGGGAACTCAAGAAAAACTATGGTGGTAAAATTGAGTCCCAACAAAATCCTTGAATAGAACATAAATAGATTGGCAACAATTAATTGTATCTCACCAATGATAGAAGTCCCACTTGCAACAAGTGTATAACTATAAAAATCGATAGTAGTTCACAAAAGGTGGCACAAGGGTTGTTGTGCAGATTTGTTAATGATGGCATAGGATAGAAGCAATGTTGTAACAACCACAATTGATTGGAAAGATTATGTATTTGTTAATAATGTTGGTAGTGACAAAGTTTGGCAACAAGCCTATGGAAAATATTTGAAAACCTTCACCAATTTTTGCAAGTTTCCTTAAATGTTGTATGATGGTAGCAAAAAGAAGTAAAATAGGTCTACAACCCTTGTCAATCAGAAATAATTGGCAAATCTAACCCTAAACTATAAAAATCAGCAATGTGAAGATGATATGGTGACAACACTACTAAAACGATTCAAAATCGATGCATCTAACCCTTTTATACAATAGTGCCACTATAGTGACTAAAAATTACTTCAAATCGTGAATCAATCTTCAAAAAATAAATACAATTTGTGATTTTTGGCTAAAACCACCTCTAATGGATAAGAGGGTTTTTGTCCTTAAATTTAAATATTGAACAGGGTTTTTGCCCTTTGGTTCTCCTACACTAAGGACTTTCATCCTTAACTCCAAATTGGAAAGAATAGTGAAATGAAAAATGTGGATGATTTTCTTTGAGGAAATGACTTTATTTTATAGTTTCCTTTTTCAGGCCATCCATTTGAACTTAATTTTCCCTCTAAGTTTTTAAAATAATTCATAAATTATATCAAATGTTGATTGAATTACATATTGAAGGAAGTGTTAAATTTTTTTTTAAAATATTGCATATTGACCCTATAACATTTCAATCACCCTTTTGAAAATAAAATGAATGTACTTAACTTAAAATATTATTTTTTCCCTTATTTTATCTCTTAGCCTATCAGAAATAAAGAATAAGCTATGTGTCCTCTATATATTCCTTTAGTTTTTGAAAAGGAGACATGATAGTCTATGCTTCTTAGAATTGCTTGTCCTCAAGAAATTCTAGACTGGGATGTTCAAGTATGATGGTGCCAACATTATGAAGCATGTTGTAATGTTTGTAGAGTTTAGATTTTGTGCGTGTCAAGTGAAACAACTCCGGAAAAAAAAGCACTATGAGATCTCTTACCTCAATCCAAAATATTTTTGTGCAATGTAACCTAAAAAATTTGGCCACTTGAAGAGAAATGAAAGGTATGCATGATTGGTTATCTTATTCACAACAACATTAATGCAACTCTTTTTGTGTACCTTGGGGAGACTTGTGATGAGATTCATGATTATTTCTTTCTACATTTGACTTGGATTAGGCAAGAAATGCAACCAAGTATCAATATGCTAATCTTTGGTTTGATGAATGATGCCTTCTCCCAAATGCTTGAATACACCCTCAAAACCTTGCAAGGCTAAGGGTTTCCTTATAAGAAAAATGAGTTCACCACTACACTTTTGCTACACTACTTTGATATCATTATGTGTTGGTGTCTCCAAATGAGCAACTTCTTGAATCCTTTTGTAGTGCTAATTTCTATCTCAATAGGAAAGGTGTCTCCAACATGTGTCTTTGTAGTGTCCCCAATTTGAGCTGAATTGATTTGTGATCTTTTAGTGCAATCCTCAAATCTCATATGTTGATTGGTAAAGAGAAAGGGGGACTTCAAAGTTCCTGGAGTGTGTTGGTTTGAGTTTGTTACATTGGTGGTTGTTGTTGCACCAAAAAATCGACCTGTCAATGCCCGATACAACCGCCAAATTTATACAAGATCCATAGGAGGCAGTTAAGCCATGTCACAAACCCAAGCATCATGTTGAACAAGAAGACCAAGGGACACACCATCTTGCAACAACCCCCCCAACACAAGCGAGGGGTTCAAACTTGTAACCTTGGCTTTGATACCAATTGTTACATTGGTGGTTCCCGTTGCACCAAAATATTGACCTATCATTGCTCGATACAACTACCAGATTTATACAAGATCCACAGGAGGTGGTTAAGCCATGTCACGAACCCAAGTGTTGCATTGAACAAGAAGACCAAGGGACACACCATCTTGCAATAGAGTTTTCTTGGCATCTATTTGTGGCATTGATTTTAGTGGGTGTTATGGATCATAGTGATGCTTTCATAATTGTTTTTGGCCTCTTGGGATGTTCTCCAAACTTCTTGGAGAGCATGCATATTTTTTGTAATTCAAGTTGGCACTTGTCATTATCCCTTAGCTTCAATTACATCTTGACATGATCATAATTGGTTTCTGATGCCTTGACATTCGCAACATAGGTGGAGTATTTAAAATATACACTTAAGGATCTTTTGCATTTAATGAATTATTTAATTTGAGAAAGCAAAAAGAATTCAAAAAAGAAAAAAGCAAAAAAGTGCTTTTTTGGAAAAAAAACAAAAAAAAACGCTTTTTTGAAAAAGAAACAAAAAACTATAGGAGGTTTGGGGCTACCATTTCTCACATATTGAAGATTTATTACATTGTTATGCTACCAGATTGAATTTGTGTGTTCTTTCTAAAATATTTTGAGGATGAAAACCTTCATTTGATTTCTAGTTTCAAATTTGGAAGACAATCCCTAGCTATAGTTAGTGTGATTTCATTTAGGAATTACCATTGTGTCTCAACATAGTTTCTATTTTTGGGTTTTCATGATGGAGGCATTTGATGTCTTTTAATATGTAGATATTTTGGAGTGATTTGGTGTAGCTTTTGTAGATCGTGATGAATTTTTTATTTATTTTTAACTATCTTGTTGGATCGTACCACCTACAAACTTGGGCATGAGGTTTTGGGTGTGAATTTCCCTCTTTTCTTTGTCTTTTATGTGTTGATTGGTGGCATAAGAAGTACTTGTTGATGATGTTTCATGATTATAGGTGGACTTCATTGTTTGGAAGGTGTTTTAGGTGAATCTCCTATGGTTGTTTGACCTACAACAATGATATATCAAACCTGTAACAACTTAGTCTAGTCATTTCAGACTTGCTACATCACCTGCCAGAAGTTACACTTTGATTTCCATACTTGTCATGATCATACCAACATTAGCGTTTCAAGGCATATTGATTGGTTGTCCATTTTGGTGATTGTTCATGCTTCTGGAATTGAAATGGAGATGATAACTGCCACTATTATGACTAGTTAATATCAGTATCTAACCCACTTCATTTGATGATTAAAATGCTCATGAAATTAATGTTGTAGTGCTTTGGATGGTCTTGCCACCAAAGTCATTCTTTTTTGTACTTGATTTGTAATATTGGTTGGAAGTATTTCTAGTGAATATATTTTGGTTAATGTTGATACTTACCCCATTACACAAGTGGTTTGTAATCTCCCCCACTAGATAAGTGGCAAGAGATTTAATATTTACTTTAAGTTTTAAATAAGCTTTCCTACTAAAAATTAGATGTGCGATTGTAATTCATGTTGAATAGAAAGATGGTTGCTTTTTTAATTCTCATTGAATAAGCGGATGGTGCACCTTTTTGTTTTGCATACACATCCCATTGGAGGAGTGGTTTGGTTGGCTTTCCACTTGATGCTTCCTTTCAGCTCAGTTGATTTCAGTTTACTTGTAATCCTAACACCATATGCTCTCACCTTGCCCTTTTTTGGATTTGGAAGATCAAAAAGTGGAAAGGAAGTTGTTATGCATTTTGTTATAGTTGAGCTAATCCAAATTTCAGAAATAAAATAAAATTGAGGGCATTTATTATAGTGGTATCAAAGCCAAGCTATCTTGCTAGTCTGTTGGGAAGCTAACCCTTGTTGTAGATTTTCAATTGCATAGCATTGTTTCAGTAGTTGCTTGTGTTGAGTTCATCACTCCATCCAATTGTGACAAAGGAAAATTTAAATTTTTTTATACACCTTCCTATGAATCATGGAATTTGAATTTGATAAGAATATTTATAGGGAAGAAAAAAGACTTGACCACTTGCTTCTATCAAAGGGATCAATTACTAAGCACTTTGGCTACTGTGGAGAGTTGTTTCTTGAAGATAGATCATCTAGATTGTATGGAGTTGAATATTGTTGTGGCTTTGGAAATGAATGCATTGGTTAAGCCGAAGCTTATGAGATACGTAGATGAAAAAGTTAGAGTTGCAATTATTTCTTGCATTGGAGAATTTGCAAGAATTGTAGCTCCTAGAGTTTTTTACAATGATAACACAATGGAGTTTTTTTAGCTAATGGTAGAGGTTTTCCATGGTTTGAAATATACTATACATCCTTCTTCTTCCAAGAGAGTAAGAATTCTAGAAACTATTGCAAAGGTTAGATCTTGTGTGTTAATGATTGATCTTGACTATGATGATCTGATACTCCAAATATTCAAATATTTCTTTGTTGTTGTCAAAAAGATTCATGATGATAACATTATAACATCCATGCACAATCTTTTTCATTGTTGGTCAATGAGAGTGATAGCATTCTCTATCCACTCTTATCAATTATATTGTCTAAAGCGAGGAAGGATGACCCAAAATCCTTAACAGTTGCAAATTTGTTAGTTGAAATGGTTGTTAGTCAATGTAAAGATTAGTTGAAATCATAATGATATAGTGTCAGACAGGCAACCTCTGTTTAGTCAGTGTGCATGTGAATAAAAACAAAGTCAGTGTGTGTCAGTGAGACCATGTGATATTAGTATTGTAATCCAAGACAGACAATTTATATAAATATTTCAACAAAATCAGTGATCCAGGCAACATCAAAAATTGACTGGTCTGGGACAAAGTGTGTCAATCATCATCATCATTGGCACTTTAAATTTATTGAAGATCTCATTTGGAAAGCCCAAGTTGAGAAGGGACAAAAAGGCATAGAGGAGGCTCCATTTTTGCAGATTTGCAAAAAGTACAAGATGCTTGGGAAACAATGAAATCAAATTTCCTACATTTGTTGTTAGATAGGGATCATAATCTCAAGTTTGTAAAAGAGACCCTTGATGCATTTAAAAAAACAAAAAAGTCGATGAGCTCATGTTTGACCTTAAATCAACTAAGAAATAACTAGAAAGTATCTAAGTGGCATTTTCTATAAGCAAAGAATAAACATGATATTTCAAAACAATTGAGGAAGAATGAGAATGAGCAAAGGGCAAAGGAAATCAACCAAGTAATTGATGAGCTTGATAGGCTCCAAGAATATTTTGGTTTAGAATAATTTCCTAAGTTTGTGAGAATAGATTTGGGACAACAAAAATATTTGTTGGAGCAAGAAGATAGAAATAGTTTTTAGTTGGTTGATAATCCACTTTTTGGGATGGATGCAAAGTCATCTTTGAGTTGGATGATGGGACACTTCTTGATTCTAATAACACAAGTGATGACAATTATAAGATATGGGATCTAGATGTGGTGTTCAATAATGAGGTGGTACCAGTTGATTTTCTCAAGGGACTACCCAAGATCATTGATGGCATCCAAATGAAGAGGGATTCTTCCCAAGATAGGTTTCTTAATTCGCATGAAACTTTAATTGGAGACCAGAGGTTTAATATTAATGATGTGCAAAATCATGTGATCAAGCACAATCAAATTCTTGTGGTTAATCTTCTTGGGAGACCTCTTAATGAAGTCTTGATGCATTTCCATGTTGATCTAATAGCAACTGATGTAGGTGTACCATGCAACCAATCACATATTGTTGGCAATTTAGAACTCTAGGAAAATATGTAAATTTTTTGTATTATTTTTGTTATTAAATATTTAAATGAAATACAAAGTGAG
This sequence comes from Sequoia sempervirens, assembly GCA_007258455.2. Classification (NCBI taxonomy): domain Eukaryota; kingdom Viridiplantae; phylum Streptophyta; class Pinopsida; order Cupressales; family Cupressaceae; genus Sequoia; species Sequoia sempervirens. The sequence goes on from VDFB02249108.1 coordinate 8,011, forward strand.
TTAAAATCTACACTACTATAATCAGAAATAAATTTCATAATTTAATTTGGGCATTAAATGGTCGATTGAGCAACAATAATTGAAAGATAATACCAAATAACTCTGAACCTCATATTTGATTGGAAAGACACCAATTAGTATTCAATTGAAACCTTTGGTAAAATGTTTAGATTCAAACCCTTAAACAAATATAATCATATCAGAATTAGATGATAGATCTTCCCTTAAACAACAATAACAAATCAGATTTTGATCATAAATCAAACCCCTCAAAATTTTGTTCCAAACTCAATATGCAAAGTAAATGGTATAGACCTATGAGTTAGGGTGGCGACTTAGGAAAAATGAATGAAAACGTGTATGTATGAGGCGATTGATGTGTATGGTCGAAGTGAATTAAAAAATTACTAAAAAAAAAAATACATAGGCCTTATAATGTCTCATTTAGAAGATTATCAAAAATAAAAAAGTACGAAGTGAATTTTAATAAGTACTTCAAAAAAATACATAGGCCTTATAATGTCTTATTTAGAGGATTGTCAAAAATAACATCTAAATTAATTTTTTTAAGTTTTGAAATGGTGAAATATCCCAAGTTTGTGTGCGAAAATTTTAATTTCACCAATTTACGTGCATAGGCATTCCATCAAACAGTTTGTTTGAATGTTGTTTTGGGCTTGTTTCGAGTTTTAATTAATGCTTGGTAAATGCTTAATAGGGAACTTCAGTTTTAATGGATTCCAAGCATTTCATTACAATGAATATATTTAACTTTCAAGCACGGAATGGTAAAAACCAAGAACTTCCATGATATGATATTTATTTCATAAATATAACAGCCATAACTAGAAATTAATACATAAACAATTTTGACCTGAATCCCAAAAAATATATTTTATATTATAAACTCCACATGTATGGATATCTTCCTCCCAATTGTAACTCATGGCGGGAGTCAACTTTGTGCTAGCTAACTTGAATAAATCATGCCAAAAGCATTGAGGAACTTGTTATCCCTGTAGTTGACTATATTCTTCGGTAGCATATGTAGCCTAAAAATATCTCTAAAGAATAGCTATGTTATTTGAGGTGCCTTATACTTTGTGGAGAGGGCGAAGAAATGAGCAAACTTGGTCAATCAATCAACAAATAAAAAGATGCAATCTTTGCCTTATACCTTCAATAGACCTGTAATTAAATCTACAGACACACTTTCCCATTTCTACTCTGGAATGGGAAATGGTTGAAGTAATTTAGCTGGAGAAGTGTTCTCTAACTTGTTCTTTTGATGGGTCATACACTCTCTCACATGTCATAAAGCATCTTCCTTAAGTCCTTTCCATGATCATCTATTCTTGATTTGACTGTAAGTCTTAAAGTACCCAAGATGTCTTGCTAATGGAGTATTGTGGATGACTCTCAAAATTTTCTCTTTAAGCTTTGACTAAGAACCAAATAAATTCAGACCTTTTAGTAAATGATATCACCTACTACTCTATATCTATCATCTTGTGTCTTCCCATCCAAGATCTCACATGCACCTGTGTTTTTGGAAGACTCCACCAAAAGGTGGGCCTTCCAATCAATTGAGATTTTCGCTAGAGACCACATAGAGGGTTTCTTGGAGAAAGCATCAACAAACACATTATTTTTCCCCTTGACATATTCTATGTCAAAATCATAAGCTTGCATCTTTTTGACCCACTTTTGTTGCCTTTCGTTAAAATATTTTTGCTCTAGAAAATACCTCAAGCTATTATGGTCAATCTTGACCACAAATCTCCCACCTACTAGATACTACCATCAAAGAAAGTGACAACATAGATGAACAAAGACTTCTTGCACTTAAATCAAATAGTGTAGTACCCCTCCATTCTCACCTGGGATGTGCAGGTAGTCTGGCTAAGGAATCATAAGAGGAAGATGGGACAAGAGCTTCTAATGGTATTTTGTGAGTATGATATTACATTATGATTGCATTTAATCGGTGATGTTTTTATATAGATACAGTATTAGGTGGTGATGCAGTGAATTAGTAATTGTTCATGATGATATGATATGATTTGTTAGTTTAGAAATAATTAATTTATTGGTTATATTATATTGTTTGGATAGATGTGATGAAGGACAGTGTAGCACCACTCATTCGCGGGTGCCCTGCTACGCTGCGATTCCTTCTCACAACACAATGCTTTGATTTTATATATGTATGCACATGTACACGACTTCGTTTGTATGCAGGGATTGCAGGTACATAGTCTCGATTCCACCTGCTTCGGCAGGACAGGGCGAGCACCAATAACCCAACGGCATAATGTTGAAACAGAGATGACTTGGAAGTCATCCCGTCCCATGATGTCAGACCGTCTTGTTTGATTGGTATTGTACGTTTTTGTAGTTGTCGTTATTGTGGTTTGTGGTTGTGTTATGTCATATTTTATTAATGTTGGTATTTTATAAGCTGTGATTTATTTTTTTAAATGATGGAAATGATTGTTTATTTTAATGTTAGATTAAATTGTATTTAAATTTTTAAATGTTTTATTTATTTTTAAAAGTCATGAGTTTATTAAATGATAATTAAAATATTAAATTGTGTTTTATTATTATAATTAATTGTCTTGTTGAGGATAATTGTTAGAATAAATTATTTAAATTAATTAGATAATGTGTTGTGCAAGTAAAGTTGTAAAAACAGAAATTAAAACAAAAGTATTGAAAATGAAAATAAATAAATAAAAGAATAGAAAAAGTTGTGAGAGCGAATGGGAACTACAGTTGACTAAAAAGCTTGCTTTTAAAGATATAATTGCTTTATTTATGATTTTTGAGAGTTTTGAAAGAAATGGGTAATATCATTTATCTAATTGAAATTTTTGTGAGTTTTCTGGGACAGAGGATTATTGAGACAAAAGTTGCACTTGAGTTAATTGTTCTGTAGTTTTGGGGAAAAATAGTTTCTTTCATTTGCTTGCATTAATTTGGGGAGGTTTTCTAAATAAAGAATTGGATTCAAATTCAGGCACGAAATTCTAGAGAGATGGATTCAAGGAGCGAAGCTCTGGCGTAGAGGCCATCAGATTCAAGCAGGCATAAATAGTTTCTCTATTAAGCGCAGAACACCAGGTTCCTCTTGTTTCCTCCCTTTTTTTGTTTCAGAGAAAAATAAAATAGTTAGATATGACTTGTGGGAGAAAAGAAAACTTTCTTTTTATTGAATAACAAATTTATGGAAGAAATTAAACCTGTGACTTTGAAAGAAAATAGAAAAGGGTGTTCTGTGTGTCTTAATTTGATTAATAATAATAATAATAATAATGAAAAATTCATTGTCTGGAACTAAGAAAAATGTTTAGAATGGTTAGAACTTTTTGTTAGAAAATTATTTCCCTTCAAAATAAATTAAATTAAGTATTTTGTTCTTATGGATTATTTTTCAATTTGTGTGGTCTTCTGTGCAAATGTTCATATATATATATACCTATTTGTATATCAGAATTATAAATTATGTTGAAATTGCATGTACTTGTGCGTCAGCTAGCCGAAATCACATTTTCATTTTTCAATGATAAATAAATTAAATTAAAAACAAATATAAACTAAAAATTGTGAATTTTGAAACGAATTAGTTTTACTTTTTTTAAGTCAAATTATATATTTTAAATG
>VDFB02249110.1:0-10368 GCA_007258455.2 Sequoia sempervirens
AAAAGCATAACCTGGGATTCTTTCTGTTATCTCCTCTGGAGGATTTTCGTGGTCTAGGTTACGCTTCTTTCTTCTCTTGTGAGCTGAGGAATCACCATTAGGACTGGGACTTTGATCAGAGGCTGGTAATGCAAGGATACTTTGAGTTGCTATTGTGGTGGGTTCAGTATTTGATGCAGTTCCTGTAGGATTGGAGAGAGATAACAAAATGTAAAACACAACATCACAAACAGAGAGTTGGAGATAAACGTATGCACAACATACAACATATATTATTAATTACATTGCTAATATAGAATACAAAAATATCCGCGTTGATCAAATCTGTATCTATCTCTCGTACATGGTTACATTTCCAAGCATCTTTATTTATAGATGCCAATATGTCGGCTAAACATAGACCATGAACATGAATAAATAAGTATGAAAATATCTTGGGTGGATGTGACATCTGCAGTGGATTAGATCAAATCATATTGTGGTTGGTGGAGGTAAATTTGATTTCAGATGGTGGAGAATATTAGAGTCCTGATAATCTTATCTTCATCAGATTTCCAAATCTAATTATGCTTACTTGTGGAAGAAATTAATTCCAACATTCCCCCTTAATTTCGAACACATATGCTTCAACATTCACAGTACTCAAATTTCTCTATCTTTGAACATTCTCCTTCTAAAAACTCTTTTGTCAACTTTCTTGTCAACCAATTTTCTGATCTACAAAACTCAAATTCAATTTCTTCATTTCTGAAAAGTACTTTTTCTCATGCCACTACATTAGAATTGTCTCAATGGGCTCTCGATTCCTTGCTTATTCTTGCAATCCTTTACCTTTGTATCCCATATTCTTCATAATTTTCAACCAAATATTATTTTCAAAACAAGTAGCCATATTTGCACATTCAAACACATTATAATTTTCATCCTTATCAGAAACAACTTAAAATAAAGCACAACTACCAATTGATTGATCAAATGAAGAACATAGATCTTCTGTGTTACATGAGACATCACACACTGATGCCTTGGATTTCAAACATTCATGTTCCCTTTGACAGGCTACAAGCATCTCATCAAACTGACTCTTTTGTTCATTTAGTCTCAATATCTCATCATTTTGTAAAGCATTTTCTTTGTCTAAAAACTTTACTTTTCTCTCTAAATCTTCATTCTTCTTTTTGATTTCATCAAACAAATTTAACTATTCTTCTAACTCTTCATTCTTTCCTTTAACATTTTCCATTTCTTCTTCTAAATGATCTCTTTGATAGAAATAGTCATATCTTTTCTTTCCTAACTCCCTTAAATTTGCAATCAATTTTGAATTGCATTGCTTAACATTTAACACTTCCTCCTCCAAATTATATTTTTCCTTCTTAACATGCTTACCAAATTTTCGCATTGAAAATGATTTTAACTCACCTGATCCTTGCACTTGACTATGATTCCACTACAATGATTTACCTTCATTTGGAAGCTTCATGTGCCTTCACTCTTCCTTTGACGATTTCTCCTTCAAGAATTTCTATTGAGTCTATCTTTCACTGATTCTTCTTTTTGATCTCTTTTTGATCTCTACTACCTTTACTTTGATAGTTTCTTCAAACTTCACCATTAGCTTTGGTGATAGTTCATTTTCTTCTACACCTGTAACCTATTTAACGGCCTACAACTTCCTTCATTGACAACTTCTTTCTCCTTCATAGTGGATCACTTTTACTTGGCCTTTTCCATAGCCTACATCTCTTTGATTTGCAAATCCTTCAAACTTGGGAAAATCTTGAATAGTAAAAAAACAAAGTTTCATCCTTTTGCAACAACTTCACGTTTGACTGGGAAAAATTTTCAACTCGGCTGATATCTCCCTTCAAAGATAAACATATTAAAAAAAACACCTTTTAACCAATTGACTCTCCTTCTGCAAACTTAATAATTTACTACCACCTTATCTTCTGCAATCTTCTTTTAATTCATGTGACATGTACTCCTTTCTAGGCAACATCTTCAAACAAACACTTCAGGCAGTGACTTGGACTTTGGTCAAACACTAGCATCTCTCTCTTTCTCCATGCAGGTGGTTTAGAATTATGACTTATTTATATGTGACTTTGTTGGCTTCTCTAATCTGTAGAGATCTTCAATATTTTCCTTGTGGCTTTTAAAACTCATGTCTCTCATATCTACAACGACCTTTAATAGTGGCTTCATTTAGAATGACACTCAAAATACTTGACTAGCACTTCTTTTCCAACAACTACAGCTCCTCTCTCATTAATAAGCTTCAAGAGAGTGACCTTAGACCTCTCCATTCTATGACTTCCTTTCTTTTCCTTTGGAATTGGCTACTGAGCAATCCCTATGAAGTAGCCGATTCCAAAATCTCCTCTAGAAGGGTTCTTCTTTGAATGATCTCTACTCAACATTGGTGCAACTTCTTTAGAAACTAATGACTATGATCCTCCATTTATTTTCTCCTCTATGGCTTTCAACTAAAAAATTTAACAATAGCTTACCTCTTTGGTAGTCTTCCATGGTGTGGATGCTCAATTCTTGCATTAGTTGTGAGCACTTTTGATCTATAGTCTTCTTTTCACTGGTAGCAAACTTTGTAGTGGCTTTAAACTTTTTGATTGCCATGGCTTAAACATCTAAGGTAGCTTGCTATTTGAATAGTGGCTTTTTACCAATCTAATCTTTCCAAACAACTTTCAATGGTTCCTTGGAAAAAACCTCTTTATGATGAAATGGAAACCGCAAATTTACTGTCATGGCCCTACTTGGGTGGACAGTGATCAAATCTCTTTAAAAAATTATGGCTTTGAAACTGCACAAAATGAGTCAAAGTTGTAAATTTGCAAGTCTAGGTTGTATATTTTCTAAGGAGTAAGATTGAGAAAAGTTTTCAAATCATTCAAAGTTGTCAAAGTTGTCATCATGCATTAGAGAACCCTGGAGAAGACCTACAAGTTGCAAACTAGGGTTTCATATTCAGAAATCACTCAAGAAAGATAGAGCAAACATAAAAGATTAGGATTAGAATTTGAAGCTTCAAAAAAGCCTAACTGGATTGATTCACTACTTCTGGTGAATTAGTCCTAGTTTCGATCAAATTCATATTTTGGTAGATTCATATTCTTGCACAATTTTCCAGAACATGGACTAATTCGTCTAGCTTGGAAAATGAGTCCCACTTAGCAATGACATCATATTTTCTAGTGTTTCAGACCTGCTTCAAGCAATTTTTAGATTTGTAGGTGCACTCATTTTTTTCTATAGTATTTTGTGTTGTTTCATTTACATTTCTAGGTCATTCAGTGAAGCTTTACATTGAATTATGGTTTTACATTTAATCTTGCATTTCAATGTCTTTTTCAAGTTTAAACTTGGTGGTGAACCCCTTATTAGTTTGCATTCATCCCTTAGGACAACCCTCTTGCAAGATCTCCTTCTCCTTTGAATTGATATCTCAAGGGTTATCCTTGAATGAAATTGGAAGAGTGGGTGTGTTCTATGTCCTAAAACCATATGATAGCACCATACCACATTTTCATCATTTCACTATTGACAAGGTGAAGAAGCTCACACTAGTCAATCATTACCAAAAAATAAACTCTTAATTGGGTGGAGTAACAAAAGTGGCTCAACTTTCAACTAGTAAAACTAGGTTACTAAGTTTGAGGGTCATTCCCAAAATAGGATGCCAAATCCACTTTTTGTTACACCTTGAGAAGTTCCAAAACTTATCCAATTTCTCATAGAATTGTAAATATTTGGTTAGTTTGATAAACATATAGATATACCATGTCAAAATCAAATAGCATCATTAGTTCATAAATATCAATTATTTAATAATTGTTTCAAATGGCCATTTAAAGTGTTTAAATCTATTATATTGATAATTAAGTTCTTATGATAATCCAAAATATGGGGTGTAGACATACTTATCAGTTCAAGGTTTTTCCTTCATCCAAATTACATCTAGACAACATGTGAGTAACAAAATAAATTATAGCATTTATGGGGATGTGGCAAAAACAAATTCTCTCAAAGAGGGAGAAAATGTAGAATCCTAAAAATTGAATAATTTGCATTTTCATCTTATCATCCTCATCAATTCTTTTATTCATATTAATTAAATAAATTTTAATTATTTAAATAAGCTAATATCCCCTCTTTTCATTTATAATAATTAAATAGTTTTTAATTATTTAATTATCTTTATCTGTTTTTTAGATTCCAAGAATTAGGTAATCCCTTATAAACTACAATGTGCTTGGTAAACATTTTCATATGATTGGTGATGATAGCAAAGCACACCCTTTGATACCATTGGGATAGGGGAGACTAGACCTAGTGACCTCTTTTCCTGTAATTGGATGCTATAGTCAATTATATTTATCATTTTATCATATCTATATCAATTAAATAATTTTTAATTGTTTAATTAATTTATCCTTTATCATTTTCCCTGAACATTAATTAAAATTAAATTCAAATTATCTTTGGTTCACAATAATTAAATAATTTATAATTTTATTTCATTACCTAACACTCATTCCACAAGTTAAATAAATTAATCTAAATTTAAGTTAAATTCTTTGCCAAATTCTTTATGAGATTTCTTCCAAAGTTGGCCAGTATTATTCAAGTCTTCTTTTTTTGCTTGTATCTAGGAAGTGCTTCCATATTTAGTAATATGGAACTTATGGTGGGAGAAAAATCTACATATTTTTAGAAAAGTATCATCATCAGCTGGAGTAGTACAAGGAAAAATTGAAAAAATAGTTTTTGAATTACTCAATAATAATATCCAAAAGAACAAGGGTCTAAACTCAGTCTTTACAAGTTGGGATGATTTCATTATAGGGAATTGGAAGAGTATAAAGATACCTTTCCCATGGAGCCTTTTATAGCCAAAAGTATTTAAAATTGACAGGAAACATGTTAAATTGAATTCCCCCCAAGATTGCTTCATAAAATTAAACTTCAATGGGGCTTCAAGAGGAAACCTGGGGGAATTAGGAGCTAGTGTTTGTTTAAGAGATTCAAGGGGTAAGATACTTGCAATTAGTTCAACACATCTTTCAAAAGGCTCCAATAATCTTGTAGAATCAAAAGCATTATTGATAGGTTTGGAAATTGCAATGAGGTTGGGAATTACACATTCACATATTGAATGTGACTCCTTGGTGATCATAAATGCTTGTAAAACCAAAATTATTCAAAATTGGAACCTACAATATGTTCTTGAAAGAGGTTGAGCTTTGTTGGAAAAGTTTCAAAGTTATCAAATCACTTATACATACTAAGAAGGTAATAATCTAGTAGATTGTTTGGAAAATATGGGGTAAAATTATCAAGAATTTTAATTAACCCAAGACATTAGCTATCTTCATGATTACCCTCAAGTAGATGAAATTGAAAAACAAGAGATGTGAAATTTTGGTTAGGCTTTTCTTGCAAACGAAGTTGTCTGCATTCTGTATAATTATTCCTTCTTTCTTGTCATATCTTATAGAGCACAAGGAAATAATTGGAAAATTTTATTTGAAGGCATGGTGTGTTATATCTCATGATAGAAAATAGGGGTATTAGCAATAATCAGATGTCCTACATTAAGAAGTTCCCCTTGTAAGGAATGAATTCGAATATCAAAGCCCATGTGATGAACTACTATCATGATAAGATTAGGGTTAATAAAGTTATCAATTAATTGTATTATCCTCATTAAAGCATGATTGCAAGTAAATACACACATGCATAAAGAGCATTCACAAACAAGATACTCTACTATAATGAAGAATGCAAGTTCCATATGTTATTAGTGGTTATAATATGTGTTGGTTTCCAAAGATTAGAAAAGGATTTTGAATAGCCTCGCAAATTGTAGCAAATGCATACAAAGGCTAGATATCCTCCATGTGGCACTATTTCCATTGTTTATAAACTAACATGTTTTCTTTACAAGTACATTGTTAATTATGAAAAGACATCGTTTCATTTTCCTCTTTTTTCAAGCAAGGGAATATGAATGCTTTACAATTAATGCCTTGTTTCTATTTATGCATGGATTTACAGTGCTTAGGACGCGAACTAGTTGCTCCCTCACATATGACTCTACTAAAAAGAGGCGAGTTGTTACCATATATACAATCGCTAAAGTAAAGAGGAAAGTAACCTTGGGTGTTGAGCTCATGTGCTTGTTTTAAGGTTGATATCTTCCTTCAATCACGCATTAAAAGGTGGATGATAGCTGCCCATCTATGTTGCTTGTTTTGCATAACTTCGTGACTTTGAATTTTCTTCCCTGCATCAAGTTCAGTTCTCTCCTAAATGTAGCAGTGCCCTTATGACATTACTGCTTATTGGATCATAGCTGTACATCTGATAAATTCCATATCGAGTTAAGTTGGTTGGTTTGCTGCCATGCCATTTGAGGATATGGAGGCAAGTGCACTGTGAATGAATATTATTTATCTATAATTTTGATTCATTGGCTATGCTTTGTATTTAACAAATATATTGACAATAAGGTTTTGGATACAATGTTCCCTACGTACCTTCAGCCTACTGGGCCATTTTTCTTCATCTCCGACTATTCGAATATTTACATTGAATTCAATCAAATGACATTGAATGACTTGTTTAGCTCTTGTTTCAGTTAAATTAATGATTCATTTTCATTCAAACATAGTTTTTCCTAATAGACAAACGTGAAACCATAGACAGTGCACGTGAACTGTTTGACAAAATGCAAATGTGGGTTGAATGAGGATAAACAAAAAAACAATGCAAAAATTCTATTTTAAAAATCAAAGTGTCTTAGTTGGTGGTCCCTAGAAGTCTCATCTTGGAACAATGCTCATTCTCACCAATTACTTGAATGTTTGTTAAAAAGGCCTTAGGGAGTGTACCTTGATTAGATTGGTATTGACAGTGAGTATAGGACAAGCACAAGGCAGGTTAGGTCTCTACGAACACACTATAGCTCACGATCTAATTACCTATAGTTGTGTTGCTCTTCTCTAAGCAAAAACCTTTTTCTCATCAAAATTTTGACTACTTTTCTTGCTCATCGCAACACTGTTTATCTGGGACTTGATCAATCAATCACAACAGACATAACCAGATTGTAACTTCCCCCTACATATGGATATGTTTTATTTTTCCCATCCACAGATTGTCAAATGTAAAAGGAAAAGCCATCAACTGAACAATAATTCTTCAATTGAAGAGCTGGTCATACCAGAGCTAATTCTACCCAGGGTTGTTACAATTTGAAGGCCCAATAGCAGGTGGTGGCATGTACCAGGGATTATTTTATGTTGGAGGTTCTGGATGGTGCTCAGAGAAAGCAATAAAAAGCTATTTTTTATGTGAGGCCATGGGAAAACTTCAAAAAGTTGTACGAATTCACACCTATGCAAGTGTAAGACTCTTGCAAAAGGTTTGTCTGCTATCTTCTTCTATGAAGTTTTGTCAGTCCATGGATTATTTTGTCTTTTAGTTTCGGTGTGTCTCCATTTGGCATTTCGGGTGTGAGTTCATTGCTTTTTATTCATGAGATTTTGATCTTATTATTAATATGTGCCCATTTAAGATTTTTTTGGTTTGCAATTGAATTTGTTTGCATTGTATTCACAAAGCCAAATTGACTCATTTTTTCTACAGAATAAAGTTCAATCTGCCAATCTCTTGTAGTATAAATACCCCTTATCAATACTGAAGTCTAATACAAAAAATTAATCAGATAAAAATGTATTCCATTGTGATACAAGCATTTATATCAACCTACATAACCCATACACAACTAGTGCTATGCTTATAAGGAAGCATTTGGAATTCCTTTGAAAAATCTTTCCTATCTTGAAACATTAGATACTGATTGACCGAAACTATATTTTCAATTCTGCAAGTATAGCCTCTATTTTAAAATTTATATGTACATAAGATTAAGAGAACACAAATACCTCCTCAGAATGGTGACATATTTGTATTTGCTTTTAAATTTCATCTCTTCTAACTCCTCATATTCTTTAAGTTGTATTCAACATAACCAAACTAAATGCTTAAAAAAGGGGTCTGCAAAAGGTCATGTATGGTAGACACAAATTTAAACCTGCTAGATCTACAATGCATTCAATGAAACCTGAGGAATTTTATCATGTACCAGAAAATTGGTGATAGTTGAAAGACCCTAGAACTTAAGAGATGCCAAATCATAAACTCTAGCTACATTATTTTTTGAGTCATACCCACATGTATGTAAATCGACAATGGCTACAAGAATTGATATAAAACCTCAAATTTTAGGGTTTTTTAGGCCTCCCAATCACTATTTTATATAGTCCATATCAAATTAATATAACTACCACACACCCAATTAATAAGAAACCCGCTCACCCAAATATACTAAAGAAGAATTCCAATAGTTTCCCATAAGTTAGTGATATACCAATCAGACACAAAAGTACACAGATCAGTCTGAAAGTAAACAAAATAAAGCAAGTTAATAGCCAACTATTTTAGGAACACAAAAATATTAATCAAAAGGTTTCACCTTGTCGGCCCTTACGGGATTGGCCAACCCTTTTCTCATTGTTGTCCCAAAGATGGGATTCAAATCTCCTAGTCCACCTATGTCTACAATTTTAATTCGAACTTAATGTTTTTCAAAAGAAAATCTTGATTATTTAGATATTCATGTAATTTACAACAATAGGTTTTTTCTTCCTTAATATTAAGATTCAGAAGAACCATTTCCAGGTATGCTTCTACTTACTTAGTTACTCCACGGTAAGTTTGAGGTTTGATTGTTAAAAGCATAAATTGGGATTCTTTCTGTTATCTCCTCTGGAGCATTTTCGTGGTCTAAGTTATGCTTCTTTCTTCTCTTGTGAGCTGAGGAATCACCATTAGGACTAGGACTTTGATCAGAGGTTGGTAATGCAAGGATACTTTGAGTTGCTATTGTGGTGGGTTCAGTATTTGATGCAGTCCCTGTAGGATTGGAGAGAGATAACAAAATGTAAAACACAACATCACAAACAGAGAGTTGGAGATAAATGTATGCTACAACATACAACATATATTATTGATTACATTGCTAATATAGAATACAAAAATATCCACGTTGATCAAATCTGTATCTATCTCTCGTACATGGTTACATTTCCAAGCATCTTTATTTATAGATTCCAATATGTCGGCTAAACATAGACCATGAACATGAATAAATAAGTATGAAAATATCTTGGCTAGATGTGACATCTGTAGTGGATTAGATCAAATCATATTGTGGTTGGTGGAGGTAAATCTGATTTCAGACGGTGGAGAATATCAGAGTCCTGATAATCTTATCTTCATCAGATTTCCAAATCTGATTCTGCTTACTTGTGGAAGAAATTAATTCCAACACTCCCCCTTAATTTCGAACACATATGCTTCAACATTCACAGTACTCAAATTTCTCTATCTTTGAACATTCTCCTTCGAAAAACTCTTTTGTCAACTTTCTTGTCAACCAATTTTCTGATCCACAAAACTCAAATTCAATTTCTTCATTTCTGAAAAGTACTTTTTCTCATGCTACTACATTAAATTATCTCAATAGGCTCTCTGATTCTTTGCTTATTCTTACACAATCCTTTACCTTTGTATCCCATATTCTTCATAATTTTCAACCCAATATTATTTTCAAAACAAGTAGCCATATTTGCACATTCAAACACATTATAATTTTCATCCTTATCAGAAACAACTTAAAATAAAGCACAACTACCAATTGATTGATCAAATGAAGAACATAGATCTTCTGTGTTACATGAGACATCACACACTGATGCCTTGGATTTCAAACATTCATGTTCCCTTTGACAGGCTACAAGCATCTCATCAAACTGACTCTTTTGTTCATTTAGTCTCAATATCTCATCATTTTGTAAAGCATTTTCTTTGTCTAAAAACTTTACTTTTCTCTCTAAATCTTCATTCTTCTTTTTGATTTCATCAAACAAATTTAACTATTCTTCTAACTCTTCATTCTTTCCTTTAACATTTTCCATTTCTTCTTCTAAATGATCTCTTTGATAGAAATAGTCATATCTTTTCTTTCCTAACTCCCTTAAATTTGCAATCAATTTTGAATTGCATTGCTTAACATTTAACACTTCCTTTGATTCTCCTTCAACAAATGCTATTGAATCTATCTTTCACTGATTCTTCTTTTTGATCTCTTTGAGATCTCTACTACCTTTACTTTGATAGTTTCTTCAAACTTCACCACTAGCTTTGGTGATAGTTCATTTTCTTCTACACCTGCAACCTATTTAACGACCTACAACTTCCTTCACTGACAGCTTCTTTGTC